>LZPO01035034.1:14542-25150 GCA_001675575.1 Neotoma lepida | reverse complement strand
AAAAAATTGTTTCATTTTACCAGAGACATATGCTGGAGCATTGTCAGTTTTAATTTGTGCAGGTATACCCTTGTGGGCCATAACTTCTAGCAAATGCATAATTACAGAAACAACCTTTTCTGAACTCAGAGCAGTTGCCCATTGAAATCCTGAATAGTATCAAAACTATATAACTCCAAATGTTGCAGTCATAGCCTTAAATCAAGTATGTTCAATGACATACTGAAAAAAGAATTCAAAGAATGATTATAACAATGTTCCAGAATATCAAAAAGGACACAAATCACCTCAAGAGAATGTAATGAGATCACAAAACTTGCAGGCAATAAGGAACTGAGAAAACACGTGACAGATGCATATTAAATGTACAAAATTATGAAAAAAATCAAACTAAAATATATAAAGGAAATAAATCCAAAAATATCTCAGTAAATATTTTCTCTAAAGGAATATTTAAAGTTGAAGACAAGATGGCAGACTTGAAGACAAAGCAGAAGAATTAGAAAACTGAAATCGTGACAAAGATAAAAATAAGGATAAATGAAATAGATATGGGGCCAGGGTGATGTCATTAAAGAATGAAATTTACAAACAATGGGAAGAAGTGAAGAAGAAGGACCCACCATGGTATCATCAATACATCCAGTAAAATATAATGGTAATTTTCCAAAATATAGTGAGACATGTGGCCATCTTGAGACAGGACACCTAATATCAGAAAAGAACCTTCCCATGACATATTTTACTTAAAATTTGAATTACACATGTAAAGAAAGCAAATTGAAGGCTGCAGAGGTAGAAATGGCCCCTTCTAGATAGCAGCAGATTCCTTCATGAACTCTCTTAAAAGGGGAGAGTATCAGTGATACAATTTAATCAGTTAGAGATATAACTGTCAAACCCAGTTACTATACCCAACGAAGTTATCCTTTATAATCAAAGGAGGCTGTGATGGCTCCTCATGGGTATAAGTATGTCTGGAATTTATTAAAATTCAAAAATNGAGGGCACACTTGAGAGGTATTTTAACTTAACTTGAAGTAGGAAGATCCATTTGTTATCTAGATCTTTGAGATAGGAAGACATGCCTTATGCATGTTATGGTGGTACATGTCTTTAATCCCAGAATTCAGGAGGCAGAGGCAGAGNTCAATTATAAGACAGGCTGAAGGCTAATGACTCCTTTATCTCTTACTGATTCTCTTCCAAAGGTATGATCTCACTTTCCTGGATAGGCAAAGGAGTGTCTATGAAACAAAACCAAAAAAAAGAAGGAAAGAAAGAAAAGGAAGTCATGCCTTTAATTGACATTTTTTAACCTGGGAAAAGACACATCTTTCATCTGGATCTTAAGTTTTGAAAATCCCCCTCTAATCTGAGCTACACCCTGTGCTGGAGGCCTATATAAGGACATTGAAGAAGGTAACGTGTGCTCTTTGTCTGCTTTTTCTTACCTTGTTAGCAAGTCCATTTCTTCACTGGTATTAGAACCTACATCTATGGGACTTAAGTGTTCAGTGAAGATCAACTGAGACATTTAGCATCATGGACTGAGAAGTTTCTACATTCTTGGACTTGCCATTTATACTTAGTGATTGTCAGATTAGCAAAACCACATCCTAAAAGACATCCTAATAAATTGTGTGAATATATATGTACATATATATGTATACATATATATGTATACACACACCCATATATACATATATATGAGAGAGAGAGTCAGAGAAATGGAGTAAGGGAGACAGAGAGACAGAGACAGATTCATTCTGTAAGTTCTGTAAGAACCCCAACAAATACAGAGACAAACCAATGTTCAGTGATGTATACGAATTATAGGAATTCATAACCACTCTATCATTTCTGTGGTAGACACTTGAAGAACTCCTACACACTGAAAAGTAAGATAAATACAAGTGGTCAAGGGAGACAAAGATAGAATTGGAACATCGGACAGNAAAACAACTGTTATCAAACTATATCAAATATTGCAATAACAAAAATGGACAATAATTAGCAAATAATTCTCAATGACAATTCAATGTTAATCTTCACATTTTCTAATCATAATTCACAAACAACATGATTGGTTTGTAAAACCAACATCCATTTTTTTCTTCCAAAAACAAACCTCACTTACAAATATGGAGAGATCCCTTCTGTAAATATGGAGGGAAAGAATTTTGAGGAAGTGGAACATAATAAAGAAAATGAGAGACTCAACACTTGGATGGACATGGATGGTAAACATTCCCAAATAAACACTGACTAATATAAGTCAACAACACAACAGGAAGATCTCTCCCTGTGACAAACATGACTTCATTCCAGGGATCCAAGGATGGTTCATCATATGCAGATCAGTTAAGTAAATGGGGCACATAAACAGACTCAAGCATAGGACTATATGATTATCCAAATATGTGTAGAAAGTGCTCTTAGCAAAGTCCAGCATCAATTCAGATGTAAAATTAAAAAAATAAAAACCTGACACAATAGAAGGAACATATCTTGACTTATTAATTTTTTCTTTTTTATTAATTAATAATTTTTCTCAGACTGATCACATTAAAATTTTTTTTCTATGGCAATCCTATTGACAACATTGTACTACAGGAAGAGAAACTCAAAGACTTTCGGTTAAAACCCTAAGTGAGGCCAGGTGTATCTCTTTGATGGAGAGACAGGCAAAACTGTCTCAGTTTATGGCCAGTGTGGTGTACACAGCTAGTCCAAGTGAGCTAGGGTTGCATATAGGGACCCTGCCTCAAAAGAAATGAGCAAAAATTGGACAAGGATGATTTTTTTTTCTAGTTCCATCCATTTGCCTTCAAATTTCATGATGTAATTGTTTTTTGCTGCTGAGTAATACTCAATTGTGCAAATGCATCACATTTTCTTTACCCATTCTTTGGATGAGGGGCATCATCCTGAGTGAATTAACCAGACTCAGATATAGAAACATGATATGTACTGACTCATAANTGGACATAAGATGGAAAGCAAATGATAACCAGGCTACACTCCACAGCCCCAGAGAAGCTAGGTAATAAGGAAGACTCTAAGATAGACATGTGGATCACCCTAGGAAGAGGAAATTGATGGAATCTCCTGGATAAACTGGGGTGGGGACATGAGGGATTGGGATGGACCAGTTGGGGGAAGGATGAAGAGGGAGAGCGATGAAAGAGTTCTTGATANAGGGGGCATTATGGCATTTTGGGGATAGGGAGAAACCTGGTACTAGAGAAATTTCTAGGATTCCAAAAGAATGACCCAGCTAAGATTCCTAAAGAGGGTTCCTGAACTGGNCTTCTCCTGTCATCATATTGGTGAGTTCCCTAATTGTTTCATACAGCCTTCATCCAGTAACTATGGAAGCTGATGCAGAGATTCATAGCCAAACAATGGGCCAGGCTCTCGGAGTGCAGTTGAATAGAGGAAGGAGGGAATATANGAGCAAGTGGGGTCAAGATCATGACAAGGCAACCCACAGAGACAGCTGACCCAAGAAGTGGGAGCTCAGGGACCCTAGACCAATAGCTAGGGAGCCTGCCTGAGATCTATCTAAGGCCCCTGCATGTGGGTGATAATTGTGTAGCTTGGTCTGTTTGTAGCCCCTAGCAGTGGGACCAAGATCTGTCCCTGGCACATGAACTGTCTTTTTGGAACCTATTCCCTATGGTGAGATTAATCACCTGCCTAGGTGCAGGGGGTAGGAGCATGGTCCTGCCTCAACTTGGTATGCCATGCTTTGTTGACTCCCATGGAAGGTTTTATCCTTTCTGAGGAGTGGATGGGGGTGGTAGAAAGGAGGTGCAGAGACGGAACAGGATGAGAGGAGGGAAGAGAAATTGTGGTTTGTAAGAAAAATAAACAATTTAATAAAAAATAAAAAATAAATTGGATGAGCATATACATTTTCTCCACTCTTCTTCAAAATAGTCCCTAATCTTAGCAAGTACAAAAAGAAATGGTAAACATGAAATACAGAAATAAAGGAAGAAATGTGCCCACTGGTAGAGTACACCTTTAATTCCCGCATTCAGGAGGCAGGAGAGGCAGATATCTGTGTGATCTAAGTTAACCTACTTTATATAGGTATACCAGCAATACACTGTGAAACCATGTTTCAAGAAAACCACAACAAAAAGGAATATTTGTAGGTAACCATATTGTGGAGAGCATTAAATAGCCCATGCATAGGAGACACTGTAGTTTTGACACTGAACTCCATACTGAACAGAGGATGCAAAGTGAGCACCCAACAATCAGCAGCTGTCTAAAGCAGTGCATAGATCCCTATCACCAGGTTTTTCATTATACAAAGTTTTTTATTTAAACTTTAAGAAATCCTTTAATTACCTTAAAAACATCTATTTTTCCAGTTCCCCAAGTATTTGCAGCCTTTGTAAGGCACTTTCACCTCAGGAAACATTCNACCTTCCGGTTCAATACATATCAATCCAGCACTTCCTCATCACAAANGCACCAGGCTCTGCATATTTAGCTGTTTTTCTCTTTACACTCTGTTTGCCATGCTTCGCAGTGCTATTTATTCGAGTTCATGTTTGCTATCAGAGGTTTGAAGAGNTATTTCCCATGTTTCAGATATCCATTTANCCTAGTTTGCTGCACTGTTGCTGTGATTAAACACTGACCATAAGCAAATTGGGGAGGGAGGGTTGATTAGACTCATGGGATACAGTAAAGGGAAGACAAGGCAGGAATCTGAAGACTGCAACTAAAGCATAGACCCTGAAGGAACATTGTCTACTGCTTTGCTCTGCTTNATTTCTTCTACAGCCCTGACTAGGGACAGCACTGCCCACAGTAGACTGGGGACTCATACATCAATTACCGAATAATAAAATGCATAAATACTATGACAGCAGGCTAGTTCAATGGAGAGATATATTTTAGTTAAGATTCCCTNTAACTTTTTAATGTANTTTCTGTCAAGGTGATGAAAATTAACTAGAAAAACTAGTTTGCAAGCTCTACAGTGTTTGCCCACAGCAAACAACTCATTCTTCTTCCTAATTTCTAAGATTGGAAAGCTACTCAACTTTACATCAGTTTGTTTTCATACATTTGCGTGTTTGGCATTATAAAATGTACTAAGTTTAATGTGGTCACTCATTTGGTATATGTAAAATAAGCTTATTGATACTTCAACATGCTAATGTGATTTTGTTANGGAAGAAGTAGGTAAAACTGATATCAGAATATGTCTAATTTTCCTCAGATGCCACCCTCTGTGTNCAGTGCTGATTGTGGTCCTGGATTCAGAAAATTCTTGCAGGAAGAGCTTGCAGCCTGCTGTTTTGATTGCAGGCCCTGCCCAGAAAATGAAGTTTCCAATGAGACAAGTGAGTGTTTGCTGCTGAGATAAATCCTTCACATAGATCATCCTCTCCCAAACACACTGGGATGATCAAAGGTTCTAAAAGGCCCTGCACAAATAAACCATATCACATTCCCAATTTAACTTTTAGAGGACTATATTCATTAACAGTTTCACTTTAAGTAACATGTTATGCCATGACATACATCTTTGACTCATTGAAAATCCATGGTAGGTGACCTTTTCTCAAAGAAAGTTTTGATAATCAAACTATAATGTGAGGGAATTCTACACAATGTCTTTCCTAGTGACTAATCTCCTCTGAAACTACATGTAGATTAGATTCCAGCCATGAATCTTTAATAATATCTATTTTTTATATTTACATGTCTGTATNTGTCACTACNTAAGTTTATAGGCACGATGTACATACAGGGAATCAATGGAGAACCGACTGAGGCTTCTGATCCATTGAACACTGTTATGTGGGTTCTAGAAACCAAATCTAAGTCCTCTGTCTCTCTAAGATTAATGAAGAGTGGAAATAAATTCTTGTGAAATTATAAGAAATTGTTCAGTGTGATACAAAGGACTTCAAGCAATATCCAGAGACCCCCTTTTCAAAGGATCATTATGATCTGAAATCTAGGGAAGTGTGGAGAAGTGTTGCCATAAAGTAGAAAATATGGAGTACTATAATCANTATTTTTATATATAGCACACAGTTAATAATGTCAAAAATTAGAAGATTAGAATGGTTTTGTATGATAGCAACTAGCTACAGTTATCCAATTGGTGTTGTCACCTACACAGCCCATATCAGTCAAATGATCATTTATTTAGAGTTGATTATGTAAAAAAGACAGATACATAAGTTTTCTATCATATTGCCTGTCATCCTATATAATGAAAGTCCTTAAAGGACATTTATGTCCAGTAAGATGTTTCAGAAGTTAAATCTCTTGCTACTAAAGCTGATGATGAGTTCATCCCCAGGATCCATGTAATAGAATGGTGTTGCCAACTCTTAGAAGTTCTGTTCTGATCTCTATGCACTTGCACATACAACATACTACAATTTACTTAAACAAACTGTAATGAAATGGTTTAATATAAAACATATAATAGTAAAGGGTATTTACAACAAAAGTTAAAGAAAATATTTTTATTATTTCTTTAATTATGTGTGTATATGTGAAATGGGTGATTATGTGTATACAATTGCATGNGCNTGTNAGAGGCATCCAAGGCCCCTGTAGTTAGAGTTACAGCCANTTGTGAGATACCCAAAATGGGTCCGTGGAAATGAACTCAGTTCTGCAAGAGCAGTACGTTCTCTTTACAACTGAGACAACTTCCCNNTCCCCTAAACAAATTAACTAGTTACATGTATCTATAAATACATTGTTCTAGATAAAAAGACTTGAAACCTAGAAGCCCATCATGACTCTATGCAATTATCTGATGATTCAGAGCAATTGTGATCACATTTCTTAAACTTTCCATGGTGATTAGGAGACTACAACTTATGGATGGGGTACTATTCCTCAAAACAAACTTTCTGTGCTATCACTCTTTTTTGAGTATTCTTCTTTTATTGTGATAATGATATTATATCAATATCTACTTCATACTTGAGTACACTCACATAATCTGAGACTCACATAGATGGAAATTAGTGAAAGAAGAAGGTGGTTGTCTGTTCCCAAAGNTGATGGAATCAAGCAGTAGGGCTTTTTAATGCTAGGTATGTACAGAGGTTTCTACCTTCAGGAGAGGGTTACTGCTTTTTGTGAACAAGACTCAGGGATACACCATCCCTCCTGCCAGATGAGGACACAACTGAGGACATATTTATTTAATTAATTATTTTTTGCATTTCAAAACATAAAAATT
The DNA here is from genome assembly GCA_001675575.1 of Neotoma lepida. NCBI lineage: Eukaryota > Metazoa > Chordata > Mammalia > Rodentia > Cricetidae > Neotoma > Neotoma lepida. The sequence continues at coordinate 17,907 of LZPO01035034.1, read as the reverse complement.
ATATTTATGTAGCATTCTCTTATTCTCACACTCCTACTTCCCCCATATAAACCCAATCACTCTCATATTAGAGCTCTCTTGTTATTTTTACATGTATGCACATACACATACACACACACACACACACACATAACGTACTCATTCTGAGGGAACTCTAGCCAGCACAAGCATGGAAATATGGCTCTAGCAAGCCCTGCCCTTCTTCCCCATTCCCTTTCCCTTGCTAAACATCATGAGATTACAGTGATAGTTTGAAGGAAATTGGCCCTATAAAATAGTGTGGTGTTGTTGGAGAAGGTGTGGTCTTATTGGAGGATTTGTGTCACTATGGATGCAGACTTTGAGGCCTCTTATATGCTTAAGCCATACCAAGTGAGACAGTTTTCTTCCTGTTGCCTATGGATCAAAGATGTAAAATATTCATCTTCTCCAGNACCATGTCTGNNTGCATAGCACCATGTCCCACCATGATGATAATGGACTGAGCCTCTGAACTATAAGCCACTTAATTAGATGTTTTCCTTTATAAGGTCTANTGTGGTCATGGTTCTCTTCACAGCAATAGAAATGCTAACTAAGGCTATTACATTCCTAAAGCTAGTCAACAATGTCTATTCCCTTATTTGTCCACTTCCTCCTCCTGAGGCTGACTATCAAGGTCCAGCTATCAAAGAATTGAAGTCCAGCTTCCAAAAACTCTATTGTGGCTATCCTAATTAAACTGTCCAATCAAAATTAAACATCTTAACATGGTTTTCTTATTTTACCTTTATAAACTGCCATTTTCATAAAGGCTATGTCTGTGTCCTCTCTATACAGAGGCAGTTCTTTGCCTTCCCTGGCCAAAATCCCCTTCTCTGCTCTTTCTTGTAGCTTTCCCCTTCTCCTTCATTCTCTGTCTCCTGTTTTTGCCTCATATTCCTGCCCATTGTTCTCTGGGTCAAATAAATCTACTATGTGTTGAGAACTTGGTCTTGACTTGTCATGTATATACTCCAAGGGTCCCTACAGATTCTGTTTAGTATTGCTTCTATGTCAATGTATATGGGCTGGTGATTTCAAACTAGAAAACTTATCACAGGATGTGTATAGAGGACACAGTCTCNATCTATTACAGGCACAGCATTCATAAAACAGACAGAAAGACATCAGGAGGCACTGCAACCATGGGATCTGAGACTTTAAAATACACTCTGTGCAAAATAATGGTTAATGATTTTACTCTCTGTCAATTCAACAGTTTTAGTCATTTCATCATAAGCACTCAGAACTAATGAAAATATCTGTGCTTTCTTATAATATAACATATAAAATCATCAACATTTAGTTAAATAGTTAATGATTATTTGGTTTCATTCCTCATGAAGACAATGAATGAGTATTATGAAATGGAAGCATTGCTATGCATCAATGTCCTTCAACTATATCCTCAGCAACAAATGCACATATTGCAATGCTTCTTCAACACACTTAACAGCAATATCTTGTCAATAAATGGCTGAAGCTGCACTATTTATACTTTTCTTTCTCCAACAGATGAGGATAAATGTGTGAGGTGTCCAGAGGACCAGTATGCTAACAGAGAGCAGAACCAGTGTATTCACAAAGCTGTGGTCTTTCTGAACTATAAAGAACCCTTGGGAATGGCTCTTGCCTTAATATCATTGTGCTTCCCTGCATTCACCGCTGTGGTTCTTNGGGTCTTTGTCAAGCACCATGACACTCCNATTGTGAAGGCCAATAACCGGAANCTNAGNTACATCTTNCTCATCTCACTCNTCTGTTGTTTCCTGTGCTCCTTGCTCTTCATTGGCCATCCCAACTCAGCNACCTGCATCCTGCAGCAAATCACATTTGGAGTTGTATTCACTGTGGCTGTTTCCACTGTGTTAGCCAAAACAGTGACTGTGCTGCTGGCTTTCATAGTCATAGCCCCTGGAAGAAGGATGAGGTACTTTCTTATTTCAGGGGCACCTAACTATATCATTGCCATCTGTANCTTCATCCAAATTATTATCTGTGCAATCTGGCTGAGANTTTCTCCTCCCTCTATTGACACTGATGTACACTCTAGGCATGGTCAAATCATCATTGTGTGCAACAAGGGCTCAGTTGCTGCATTCTACTGTGTCTTGAGATACCATGGCTCCCTTGCCTTAGGGAGCTTCATTGTGGCTTTCTTGGCCAGAAATCTCCCTGACATATTCAATGAAGCCAAGTTGCTGACCTTCAGCATGTTGTTGTTCTGCAGTGTCTGGATCAACTTTCTCCCTGTCTACCACAGCACCAAGGGCAAGGTCATGATTGTTGTGGAGGTCTTCTCCATCTTGGCCTCCAGTGCAGGCCTACTGGGATGTATCTCTATCCCCAAGTGCTACATAATTTTGTTAAGATCAGAGAGAAATTCTTTTCAAAAATTAAAGGAGAAAACATTTTCCTGAACACCCATTTCATAAATTGTTACTGACAACTGCAGTGTTGGTACAGAACCACCTATTGTGATACAATGCAAGATGTATGAATTAGTTACTGATTCTCATTGTTTCTTCTAAAGATGATGTTAAGAAATGCCATGTATACTACTTTTCTGTAGATTGTGGCCTATAATCTTCCACTTAGCCACTTATTTTATAAGACTTGTTTCTTGGATATTAGTGCATAGTAAATGTGTTTGTTCTATCTCTAATGAAAAGTAAGATTTGAAATAAACTCTGAGTAATTCTTTGGATATCAGAGTGAGTGTGTGACATCGAATGTAAGAGAAAACAGAGAAAGTTTGTAGTAGAGTGAATGAATGTTTGTAGATGATCAAACAAATTTCCCTGATATAGAAATGATAGGATGAAAGGGTAGATTATTGAATCTACTTTTAAGGAGTAACAACTTGCTTAAAATGTTTTACAATTCTATGGATTTTAGTTTATTGACTATGTTAAAATTAAAGCCTTCCTTTTTGATTAGACAGAAAAGGGGAAGTGCTGTGGGATGTCATTCTGTATGCTGTGAATATGTGTTTCTCTGATTGGTTGATAAATATAATGCTGATTGGCCAGTAGCCAAATAGGAAGTATAGGCAGGGCGAAAAGATGAGGAGAATTCTGGAAAAAGGAAAGGCTGAGCCAGGAGTTGCCAGCCAGACACAGAGGAAGCAAGATGACAACGTAAAACTGAGAAAAGGTACCAAGCCACATGGCTAAACATAGATAAGAATTATGGGTTAATTTAAACATAAGAGCTAGTCAGTAATAAGCCTGAGCTAATGGTCAAGAAGTTATAATTAATATAAGCTTCTGAGTGATTATTTATAAATGGGCCACGGGGCTGTGGAGGAATGGGGGGACTGGAGGAAACTTCTGACTTCATTT
>LZPO01035033.1:146327-157774 GCA_001675575.1 Neotoma lepida | reverse complement strand
CTCCCTGCCCCTAGAGCAGGCTTCGTAAGCTGTTCTGTTTGCAGTTCTTTTTTACCCGAGAGATGCTGATGTATACAGCTATGTAAAATAGTATGCAAATCAAACATTTGTTGACTAATCAATCAGGAACACATCTATTTTAGATGGTTTTCTTTTAGTTTATTTTGTGTGTGAGTATGCTCTTTTAAAACAATCTTGCAATACATACCATTTATTAGAGACAGGAACAAATTTGCATACTGATGAGATGGGTATGCTTATTTTTTAATTAAGAATTAAATCTTGGCTGAATATTTGATATTGCGGGATGTAAAGAACCCTCAATGTTTTTTGGAGTTGATAGATGTTTTAGTTTTATAAATGTTAACGCTGAGAATGCTCTTTGCATAAATGCATAGCACCAAGTGGCAAACGTATGTTAAGGCCATTTCAGAAACTATTGGAAATCCTGTCCTAAGTCCAAGCCAAACTTCATTGAGTGACTCGTTAAGAAACTCAAGTCAGCCGGGTGGTGGTGGCGCACGCCTTTAATCCCAGCACTCGGGAGGCAGAGGCAGGCGGATCTCTGTGAGTTCAAGGCCAGCCCGGGCTACCAAGTGAGTTCTAGGAAAGGCGCAAAGCTACACAGAGAAACCCCCTGTCTCGAAAAAACCAAAAAAAAGAAACTCAAGTCATCAATGCAAACATCAATTTTTAAAACCATCCTAATACAAAGATAGAGGGATTTGATACTTACTGGCTGGGGAATGGTGGTGAGAAAATTAAAGGTCTTTGTTTTCTGTGATGAGGCCATTGTGTTTCTGTAAGAGCAGAAAAGCTCATATAGANCCACAGCAGAATCTTGACCTGTACTGAGAAGTGTCAGCATACACTGGGATTGCATGGAGTGATGGCATCCACAAAGTGCACATGCTGGGTACTCAGAACAAAGGCTGCAGGGATACTGAGAGATGCAACATGAGAGAGTGCTCCCAGATTCATTACGCATTTGATTAGGAAATAATTTGGGTTGTTGTACGTTCAGAAACATTTTACTGATACCAACTTTTTTGTGATAGTTACATAAACCCATATAGTCTCACTACCTGCAGTGTAAGAAGGCAGGGAGGGGGTGAAGGGGGGAATGGAGGTGCTGAGGGCGGGGAGGGGAGACTGACACCAATCACTGGGGCCTGGTGATTGGTAAGGAGCCCCCATTGCAAATACCACGCCCACATTTTAGCCGGTCTTACATTGTTGAGAAGTTGAAAATAAGTTCTTTACTGGGGACCCAAACTTCTTCATCATAAACATGATTACAAATGTTCATTGATCAACTTCTAGAAGGCACCAGTTTTTCTTAGAATGTATGTGTGTTTGTAATATACACATATCAATAAATATATCTGTATAACATTAGATACTTAGCAATTTGGATATCACAACNGNGCAGAGTTTCTGACTCACTTTCTCAGCATACCATTCCTAGTTTGGAAACCTTGTCATCCCCTCATGACCTGAGCTTGAGCGTCCCTTGGTGGCCTCTGTCGGGGTGATTGACAGTCTGTCCAGAGACGTTCTTAGAGATGTGGGAGTCTTTGATACTTTGTCAAGTCTTGAGAGGCTGGCGCTAACTTTGTAGGGTCACAGCACAGGGGAACACATAGCAGTATCTTTGGAAAGGGTCCAGGGGCTCTGTTTCCCATCTCCGGTGTACCAGGTGGAGCAACAGGCCCCGCAGCAGGATCCTGGTGTTTCTGGTTCCCCAGTCAGTACACTTTGAATTCACAGTGTTTAGGCTTAAGCTTCCCAGGGTCCACGTCTGTTTTCAATAACANGCCCACACAAAAAGAGATGAGATGGCATCTGGGCTGTGGTTTTGAAACTTGAAGGAAAGTCCAAAGGTCNTACTNACTGTAATAACAGTCACAGCAGATGAGAATAGCAAGGAGCCATACCAAATTCACCTGGCTTTGGCTAGCATAGGGAAACAATGCTCTTCTCTCTCCTGATAAAGGAGCAGCAAGGACACAGAATCAATCATCAAGCCAGGCCTGGCCCCTCGGCTCCTGTGGCTCGGTTGGTTTCTTGGCTCATTTCTTATTTTATCTAAAGCCAGGTCAGACTATCCAGGTGGAATGTTCATAAAAACCCAAGCCTTGGTGTGAACATTTTCTTTAAGGTCAGGGTAATTTACAGTCTGTCCAGAGAAGCTCTTAGAGATGGGGAATGTGACTATAATCCACAATGCACCCTCATTGCCCTTCCTTCCTCTGAGAAATTGATTTTGGCATTGCTTCCTTCGGGTGAAAAGTGACTCTGTCAGCAATTGCTGTTTCTCTTTTCAAGTGTTGGGGGCCCCCTCCCCAAAGCATTAAAGCCTCTTTAATGTTCCTTTAGGAGAGGTTAANTACACTTATCACCAGCGTTTGGAGTTTTGAATCTGTCTGCTATGTCTACTNTGCTCCTGGGCAGTAGACAGTCACGTTGTGTCAGGTGACCCTGAAGGGAACGACTGATCCACAAGGCTAAGTGCCTGGCTGTGGATGGCAGTATGTCTTCTTTTGGTTCCTACCTATGTGGGTCTCCTTTGTACTTTCTGAACAAGAACACTAATGCTGTCACCGAACTATGTGATGCCTCACAACTTAACTCTAGACAGGCTCAGAGGACGAACTACCTTCAGTAGAACAAATGAAGTTGGGAAAAGGAGGGTCAGCTCATTTTTGTACTGTTTTGTATTGTTTGTTGAGAGTCTTTCTCTCTCTCCCCCTCCCCTACTCCCTCTTATTTTCTTCTCTTCCTCTGATCCCTCCCCTCCATCCATGCCCTGGCTCCCCAGAGTCTCACTGTGTAAGCCTAGGTTGACCTTGAACACCTGATCCTCTTGCTGGGGCCTCTCAAGTGCTGGGATTACAGATGCATGCCGTCACAGCATTACAGANGCATGCCGTCACAGCATTACAGATGCATGCCGTCACAGCCAGCCCATCTAGCTCTCTTAGTGTTCATGGTACTCTATTCCCAGCCAATGCATTTTAACCTGTTTAATCCTGCCCCATACACTGAATAGCACAGCTTGCACAGATTTAGGTGTCAAATGATTTTCTTTAAACTTACTCATCTTTAAGGTTTCCATATGGAAGTATGTTGAGTATACCTTTAAAAACTGAAGCAGGCTCCCTGATGATTTGGTTGGCTGTATAGGAGAAGGCTCTTATTAACAGTAATGGGTTATAAATATGCATGGTGGTTACTCACTGGTTTTTCCTTTCTTNCTTTCTTGCTCTTTCTTTCCCTTCCTCCCTCCCTCCCTCCCTCCCACCCTCCCCCTCTCTCTCTTCCTTTCTTCCTTCCTTCCTTCCTTCCTTCCTTTCTTCAGTGATGAATGACCATGAGCCACAGTTGTTGTGACAGATTTTCAAACAGAAGTCCATTGGTGGGAGATTCTGGGAAATCTTCATTTACACTGGAAAGAAGACAGACATATCTAGCTCTATCTATCATACTTTCTTGACTTGAGGAAGCTTGCTACTTCTAATAACCTCAGCCTTTAATAACACACATGATCATAAGACCTAACTCATGGATTGCTGCAAAATAGTACATTTGAAATGATGATGTATTTTTAAACTATTAACCTGGTTTTGTATCTTACTCTTTGTGCTACAAGTCTCCTGCTCCANTCTCCACTCACAGACAGCTGTATAATAATAATATATGTATTATTATCCTAGGGACAAGACATGTGGGTAAAACCAGATACAAAGGAGTTGCATGTAGTTACTGGGTAGGCATGGATAGAGAAGGAAAGGACTCCATTTAGAGATCAGGGAATTACCAATAATATAGGGTGTTTCAGAATTTGTAAAACCAGTACCTGACTCACTTACAGGAATATGGAGTAGATATGTTTTCTCTAGTTCTCTTTATTCTTACATATAACCGACCAGCTAGGGATCCCAGGACCCAAATAATGACACAGTGATGAGTTCCCCATTCCTTCTCTTCACCGTGTATCTCAGAGTTAGAAATGAAGAATCAACAACCTGGAAATGCCAATGGTCACAAACAAAAACCAACCCCATACTCACTAACCAGTGGACCATACATAAAAGGGGCAGTCAATTAGGCAGGAACTTTTAGATGATGGCCGATNGACTTCAGAAAATCAGCACACAAACAAAGCTGTTCTACCCCAACCATACAAAGACCAAATAGTGAGCCTAGACTTCTACTTTCACCAAACTACCATAAGATGTTCCAGTCTTCCTGCTGGGGTGGCATCAGAAGCCAAGTAGAAGTCTATGACCTAATACCCACTAGTAAGGAGGCCACTTCTCCACAGCATCAGTGGAGACCAGTGTGAAGGCTAGGATTCTAACCCAGACATGAAGTCCTCTCCCATCCTCTTGAGGTAAACTCTAAGAAGGTCTAAAAGCAAAAGGCCCCTTCTTTCCCTCCATGGTACCAGTAAAGTCAACAGTGGGGACAGCAATGGTGCACGATGCCTTGCCATCCCAGCCACCATAAAAAGGCCTCAATAAGCAATGAAGAATACATTAGAAATCCAAGCAAAACACTTCAGAAAGTTAAAATCATATGACAGAAGAAATAAAAGCTGAAGACTCTAATGAAAAATTACAACAAAAATTCTATAACTGAAATTAAAAGGTTCAGGAAGTAGAACATACAGCAATTTGATTGTAAACAGACAAATCTTTCCTGTCCACCTGTTCCCGAACAACCAGTCAGAGGCTTAATATTATTTACAAACTGTTTGGTCTATGGCTCAGGCTTATTGCTAGCTAGCTCTGACATCTTAGATTAACCCATTTCTACTAATCTATATTTTGCCACATGGCCTTGGCGTTACCGGTCTGCTGGCATCTTGTTCCTTGGGCAGCTGGATGGCGTCTCCCTGACTCTGCCTTTCTTCTCCCCCATCTCTCTTGGTTTTCCCGCCTGGCTATAACCTGTCTTGCCATAGGTTAGAGCAGCTTCTTTATTAACCAATGGTAGCAACACATATTCACAGCATACAGAAAGACCATCCCACAGCATTTGATGGAGCAGAGAAATGACCAAATCTCCACAATATAGAGAAAACAGATTGAAAACAATGGCTAGAGCTCCAGGGACCCCCTGGGATTTATGCTAACTCTAAAAACAGCAATTGTTTTCTCATCACAGTCAATTCCAGCTAGAAATAATTAACAGAAAAGTAACAGGAAAACCTACATATGCTTGAAGACTCAATAGTGCACACAGAAATAGTAAGCAACAGAGAAAGTCTTGGGGAAAAAAGGTACATTAACTACCAACGGCAAAAGAGCGCACCAAAATCCCTGGCATGCAGCTAACACAGCATTGAAAGGTGAACCAGCAGCCCTAAAGGAGTCGGTTAGCAAAGAAGAAATGCCTCAAGTGAATAATCAAAACTCTGACCTCAGAAACCTAGAAGATCAAACAAAATCCAAAACAAGCAGAAGAAAGAAATCCTAAGGGCAGACATCGAGGGAATTAAGAACAGGAAATGGAGGAAATCAGGGAGACAAAGAGCCAGTTCTTGGGAAATCTGTAGCAAAAGTGACAAAACCCACAAACGGTAGGACTGAGCAGTGGCTGTCACTATAGACCACAGAGTTACCATGACGATAGCAAGACTACAACTAACCCCACATAAATATAACCAATTAGATGTAATGGTGCAGTTCTTCAAACATTCTATCTTTCTACCTCACCAAATATGAATTTGGAGCATTTTTATTACGAACTCATTTACCTTAATGTGAACCTTTTCAAATTCCAGTATCAATATATCCAATACCAAGTGGTCAGCCCTGAAAGCACACACAAGTAACATATGAGCTGAGCAGGTTGTGTTTATATACTTGGTGATATATATGCATACACACACACACACACACATATAACAGCAAAGAAATAGAGGCCATAAATTTGAGAGAGTGCAAGGGGGTGCACGGGGAGGATTGGGGGAAGAAAGGAAAAGAGGAAAGTGACATAATTATATTTTAATTTCAAAATAAAAAATATTTTCAAAGCATAAACAGTAAGTTATATTTGCATAGCACAATCCCCCAAAGGACTAGTAACTAGAATGTATGCAGGATGCTCCGAATTCAGTAATGATGCAAACAATCTGGTTATAAAAATGGGCAAAAGACATAAAGTGAATATGCAGAAACACAAATAAGCACAGGAAAAGGTGTTCAACATTATTAGCCATTGGGGGAAACACCGCATACTGATCAGCACAGCTAACGCGCTGGCCAGGGTCTGGAGCCACAGTTATTCATTTGCTGCTGCTAATGATGCAAATTGTGGAAATCAGTTTAGCATTTTCTTTTTTAAAAAAACTAACATGAAGCTATTCTAAAACTCCGCAATCCTGCTTCTGGGTCTCGCTCCTAGAAAAATGGAACCATGTGTAAAAACTCATCGTTCATGATTATAACATCTTTGTTCCTAACAGCGAAAAAGCCTGGAGACAGCCCAGCTGTCCTTCCACAGGTGAGCAGTTACACAGTCGGAGGCATCCACGCCACAGAACACAACTCAGCAGTGAGAAACAAAGACCAATGAGAAGCCGGTGACAGCCTGGAATCGCCAGACAACCGTGCTCAGTGAAAACAATTCTGGGGTGTCANACACTACGGGGCTTCCTAGACTTGATATGGCTGAAGTGACAAGATTATAGAAACTGACCCAGCTAGCTGCTGGGCGTTAAAGAGATGACAGTTAGATGGAGATGCCACTGTAGGGGTCCGTAGGAACTACTTTCACACTTTGCAGGAAAAGCAAAATGATAGTCTCCATGTAGCTTTCAGCCTTAACATCTTGAATCAACAGCAATGTTAAGAACTAGGAAATGAACACTGGCATGATATTAGCAAGTTCGAAGCTCCATTCAAACCAATGTTTCCACTAAGGTTACANGTTNACATTTTGTTTGTTTGTTTACTGTGCTGAGGATTGAACCCAGAACATCCCACATGCCAGGCAAGCACTCTATCATTGAGCTATGTCCCTAGTCCTAACATTATTTTCTATTTTGAAACAGGAGCCCACTAAGGACTTGAACTTGTAACCTTCCTGTCTCCACTTCCAGACTAAATGTGGTTAGAGGCCTATGTACCCAGGCCTGGGAGGTATCCTTCCTTTTTAAGTGGGGGANCTCTCAATGTATTTAGTTGTCACCCNTCCCTGTCCTCTGACAGACTCCAGTTGTTTCGCAGTGTTGTGTTTCATGCATGGCCTCGCCACAGCCACAGAGTAGATGTGTCACTGATGTCCCCCATCACAGCCCTGTCTAGGCATTCTTAGGACTGGTCTGAGCATTTGCATAATCTGATGGACTCTAGCTCCTGAAGCTCTCCCTGTTCCCTAGGAANGGGAAGGCAGGAAAGTCAGAGCTATTGGTACAGCGAGACCACTGAGCCACCCCAAGCCCTGGGCCATTCTTGTCAGTACACTTGGACAGTGAGAGAATGTCATCCATGCTTTATATTCAAAAGTTGCTCTGCCNGCTTAACTATTTTTTTCCAGTTATCTGTATTTTCAAAAGCCTAGAAAGTGAAATCTTTATGTATAATAATACTAGCAAGACACCAATAAGGATTTTTTGTTTAATTTTGCTTTGTTTTTTGAGACACAGTCTTATTATGTAGTCCCGACTGGCTTGGGACTCACTGTGTAAACCAGACTTGCCTTGTATTAGCAACAATCCTCCTGCCTCTGCTTTCTGAACACTGGCAATACCAAGTACCACTATGCCTAGCTTTAAAGAAAAACCTTCACAATCTTGGACTAGGCATCATGGTTTTTGTGCCTGTCCCCCGACAGTGCCATACACAATAACACAATCTAGTAGGTGGTAACAGCCACCAGCTGATTTGACACTGCTAGCCAAGTTCACTCTGTGAATGTGACACAAGGAAGTGTAATAGGAAGACCAGCAAGATGGGTTCAGGGAGTCAGCACACCAGGTGTTGACAAGCTGTGTGACCTCAGGCAAGACTCAGTTTTCTTTATCCACAACATGGAATAAATAAACACTAATCTCTCACAGGCCTGACAAGGTTAGATGAGATTTCCATTAGTCAGAGTCCTCTAGAGGAACAGAACCAGTGGGATGAATGTGTATATATGTGTACACACACACACACAGCAATAACTGCAGGATTGCACCTGGGAGGCTGAGAACCTAGTAGTTGCTTGGTCCTTTAAGCTGTACACCTCAGCAGTCAAGTCATCCCACAGCAGCTGTTTTTCATTGGGGAGGGTGACAATCCAGCCATTGGTCAGTCCACAAAGCCACGTGCCTCAGAAGTTTCATGAAAAACCTAGGAAGTTCTTTGAGAGCCACTGGTCCTTAGTTCACGATGGAAGCATGGACATTCTAGTTCTGATATCAGTGAAAGAATCATCCTTGTCAGCAACGGGGCAAAATCAGCTCAGCAAGAGGGAAGGTCTTGAGAGCAAAAGGCGAGAGAGAGCGTCCCTCTGCCACGCCCTTTTTATCTGGGTTGCTACTGGATGGGTTTACAATCTGGGCGGGTCTTCCCACAGCAATTAAGGCAACTAAGCCAGCTCTTCAAATAAGGCTTCTTAGTCAGGTGATTCTCATTTGCGGCAAATTGCCACAAATTATAATAGGGTTGTGCACATACGTATGTGCATATATCATGATGTGTGTGTGTGTGTGTGCGCGTGTGCGTGTGTGTTCAGTTAATGACAGCTATCACTACTGCAACAAATACCATATGTTGAAAATAACCCCAAACAAAAATTCAGATATAGTCATGATAACATCTCACGGAAGGGTTACCGGATCCAGGCAGCATCCCTCCAGCATACCCAGGGAAATTCTCACCCACTTTCGTCCCCACCCACTCCCGAAGCAGCAACACATACAAGGATGAGCATATTTAACAGACAAAACTTCATGTGAAGCATGACTGTGTCTGTAGGTATGTGAGTGTAGGTGTACGTGTGCATTATACACATTTGTAGGGCATTCGTCTCCAAAATCAGAACAGTACCCGCTCAAGACTCGAACAAGTTGCATGCCGGTCCCCTAGTCACTAGCATGTTCTTTCCTTTCATAGACAATATCAACCACTAGGCGGCGCCTTAATCCTTCTTTTCAGCAGCATATTTGCTAGTTAACACCGGGGAGTCNTCGCTAAAGGTCTTTAAGTGAATCTTTCTGAACCCACTGCGGAGCCTGCAGATCTTTCCCTCAGCTGATTCCAATGTATTATGATGTGCTGGGAAACCTGAGCATTCTTTCACCCTGTGGAGATTAATTACCTTGAAATATTCATTGGATTAAATGTATTTAAACACGCGCTGTTTAAAGCTCAGTGCTGCAAAATGCCATCCTCAAGATATATATTACAGGCATTAAATAATTAACTTAGTGTGTGAGAGGGAGGCAGAGATGGGGAATGGGAGGAGGGTGAGGGAGGGAGAGAGTAAGCGGGAGAAAGAGCCAGCGCATGCTCAGCTAGAGATAAGACCCAGAGCAGACGGCATCCAAACTGGAGACTCTCCATAAACCAGAAAAATCCAGCCTCGCCTGCTAATAGAACTGCATACCGTCTGACCTCTCGACGCATCCTCATCTCTAACATAAGAAGGAAGGCATATCAGAAGTGAATCTTAAGAGACAAGTCTTAGGAAAACAGAGTGGACATGCCTAGAATGCCTGTTCACCTCTATGTCGCTTTTTAGATGGGGCTGAACCCTGGCTCTGTGTCTCCCTCCTTCTTGCCCGGTGGCCGCGTGTCATCCATCCTTCAGCTCTGGAAGAGGCATCAGAAAGCATAATGTTATGGGCACAGACTCTGGCACCAAACCGCCCAGATCTCAACTGTACCATGTGTCTCCTGCTCAACCCTAGGTGTGCTACTTAAACTCAGTGCCTCAGTTTCCCCCATTATAAATTTACCTTTCCTTGTTTAGGGGTCCTGATGAGTTATCACCCATACAGAGTCACAGGAAGAGTACCTACCGCAGAGCCAGGGCCTTCCGGATGCTGTCTGTTTTACTTCCAGTTCAGTTCAACTGCACACATAGTATCCTCTTGTTAGTATACTGCCTCCTCCTGTTAACCCTGGGCCCATGCTTCATGGAACTTCCAGAAGCTTCTATATNGACTGCCTGTCTCCAAATGGCACTTTGAAATTTCTTCTCCTTTGCACCTTGATTTGTGGCTGCTGTAGGGAGTAGAGCTAAGAAACGAGTCTTACCATTATATAAAGACACGGATGGCTAATTCTGATCTCCAGGGAGACAGAAGTCTTTCATCCTTATCTACTACCTAACCTGGGTACTTGGTGGGAGCCTGAAGAGTGCTCTGTAAGTATCTGTGGCATGACCCATTGGACCTTTGCGTACGGAAAAGCTTAGTTAAAAGTCAGTGTGGGGANGAGTACGGTTAACATACACTGTATATTTCTATGAAAATTTAAAGACTGAAAATTCTAAAAAGTGATGCATCTTGAACGATGAATTTTCAGACATCTAGGTAGACTGGAGAGGAGATGGTGAAGGCAGGTGATGCCTACCTATATCCNCCAGGCCTTCAGCTTTCGCTTCACTTACACCTAGAGCTGTATTTTTTNTAACTTTTTATTTTGAGATGGTTTTTGACTCACAGAAAAGTTAGTGAATATTAATCAANCATTAATTAATATTAATTGATATTAATATCAATTAATATTCATAAACCCAGAGCTCCCTGAATGCTAATGTAATACCTACCACAGTCATAGCCCAGTGATCAGAATATTAATGTTATTGTTAATGCTATTAATACGTTTAGCTACACCCCTGCCCTCATTTGAATTCCAACGGTTCTCCCTGGCATGCTCTTGAGCTGTGTCAGCTGCCATGGCTCTCCAGGCTGCTCCCTCTGTGAACCAATTCTTCAATCCTCTCTTGGCTTTGGCACTTTTAAAGACCATCAGTCAATTTCATTGTGGAATAACTATAACTTGGGGTTTATTGGGTGTTTGTTTACTGTTTGATTGAGGTGCTGGGTTGGGTGGGAATGTCACAATACTGTCACCCAAATGGCTCTTGTTACTTGTGCTAGTTAAATTTGATCACTTGATTAAGGAGGTTTGTGAAGCTACAACTTTTTCTTCTTTCTCTCTTCTTCTTTCTTTTTTAATAAAATAATTTATTTATTTTTATTTTATTTGCACTGGTGTTTTGCCTGCATGTATGNCTGTATGAGGGGGTGTCAGATCTTGGAGTTACAGAACAGTTGTTAGCTGTCATGCAGGTACTAGGGATTGAACCCAGGTCCTCAGGAAGAACAGTCANTGCTCTTAACCACTGAGCCATCTCTCCAGCCCACCTGTATTGGGGGAAATTATTAAGGCAACTCCACGTAGTTAACTAAAGGTTTATTTAGGGATTTAGGGCAACTTACA
>LZPO01035033.1:117003-137743 GCA_001675575.1 Neotoma lepida | reverse complement strand
CAGTGGGACAATTACGAGCGAAGTGCCCTGGAGCTCCACATCTGAAACAATTTCTAGCTCCCCCTGATCTGCCAGCCATGGGCTGAAGAACTGCACCTATGGCAAGACTAACGGACTTTGAGATCTTGTGCTCAAAGGAGTCNACTTCACTACACAGCTTGATCATGCCATTAAGATCCATTGTTTTAGTTTTGCCTCTTAAGGCGGCCCTACAGGCTGCATTGGCATTTTCCAANGCCAGTTGTTTGACCATAATGTTTTCGGCACCGTCCTCCCCCAAGATCCGCTCAGCGGCCTCTAGTAATCTGGCCACAAATTGAGCNTAAGGCTCGTTGGCTCCCTGTATTATCTTTGACAGGGAAGTGCTGGACGACCCCATGGAGGGGACCGCCCGCCAAGCCGCTAGAGCTGCCTGGGAAGTTTGTGCCAAGAGTCCCGCTGGCAAACCCCTTTGTTTATTTTCCGCGGCAAAATTGCCTCACCCTGTCAATTTATCTACGGACCAGGAAGCCATCTGCGGGCTTCATTTGTTTAAAGCAGCCTGTGTTTCGGCTCTGTCTATAAATTCTGCCTTCCAGGTCAAATACTGGCTGCGAGTCAAGACTGATTGGACAATTTTATTCCATTCATGGGGGAGGAGACTGCCTCCTTGTCCAAGTCCCTCCAGGACAGAAATTGTAAACGGGGCATTAATGCCGTAATTTTTAACAGCCGAATGTAAGTCTTTCAAATGTTTAAGCTTTAATTTTTTAAAAATAGGAGNGTCCTGAGAGCCGCGACCATTGCGTTCCTCTGGTTCNTTCTCTGGTTCCTCCCCGCCACCGGCCGGTTCGTCCAGGGGGCCCTCGGTTTCCTCCTCAGAACCTGAGGCCGCATNGTCCTCTTCCATGTCCCCACCCCCATGGTCTTGGGACGAGTCTGGCTGCCCCTCTGCTTCCTCTGTTTGTTCTATCTCCCCTGTTTCCTGAGGCCGACCGGCCGAGCGGGTCATCACAGGGGAGGAGAGGACACTGCGGGAGCCCGCCTCTGTATATTCTGTTTTTTTGTGCTTATTCTAGGGGTTGAGGATGTTTCGGTGAGATAGGCCTGCAAAGTTTGGATCTGCTGGGTGAGTTCCTTAAGTTCCTTTTTTAATGAGAGGACCTCCTTTAGGCTATCGATTTGGCCTAAAAGGGATTCCTTAGTGGCTAGCAAATCCTGGAGCCNGGGTAATAGGGAAGGGGGGCCTGACGGGGCAGAAGGGACTAATTCAGGCGGGGAGGGAGCGTAGGGGGGCGGGAAGCGCCATCATAAGACATTTAGTCTCCCGGCAGCTGGGAAGCGCCTCGAGAGGGTCGTTGGAGCCTGAGACCTAGGTGGATCATATTTCTCCCTTTCATAGCGGGCTGCCTCCTCTTCTAAACTGGCCTCCGAGGCGGGGTCCAGCCAATCTTCACCCCTATCTTTGTGGATAACAGGATACATAGACTTAACTGGGGGGGGAGGTCTGATTAAAAGGGGGTCCAAGTCCTTTTCTAATACGGGCTCATCTATTAAAGAAGGAGCACGGGAGCCAGCCTTCCCAGTTGTCTCGTTGATGAGACTACTTTTACTTTCACTTTTACCATCGGTTCTGCCCTGTCTGTCTGTGTTGGCTGTGGCGCTAATTTTCTTATTCTCCTGGCCTGCCTTATTTGAAACTATGTCACCCTTTTTTTCTTCTGGATAGGACACATCATTTAATAGATCCTCTGTGAGTGCCAGTAAATGTGACACCCTANCATCCTTTTCTGAATCTTTTAAGATATCTCTTATTACTCCATAGAAACTAAAAAAGGCGTCGGGGATGTTTTCCCCATCTTTAAGCATGTTACTGACGTCTTTTCCAACTTTGTTCCATATCAGGGGATGGATGCCCGGGCCATTGATGACCAACCAAGGACATTTCTCCTCCACAAAACAAAAAAATTTTATTAAGTCTTTCTTTTTTACTCTTATTCCCCTCTCCCTAAGATTGTCCTTCATCTCCTTTATGAAGAGAGCTTCTTTAGAGAGAACCTTGCCCATGACTCTGGGACGACAGATCTTACCTCAAGGTCGCCCGCGGTGCACGAGTGATGCTGTCCCGGCGCCTCTACCCTAAGTCTTCTTTGTCCGGCCGGACCTCGATCTCGGTTGTCGTCCGGTGGGTCACCATGCCTCGGGTCCCATGTTGGGGCGCCACTTGACCCGTCCAGCAGGTCAGGTTATTCGAGGGTCCCGAGGAGGGTCCACCTGAAAGTCAATGGGGGCGAGAGGGGAAGGAGACCAGGCGCATAAAGAGAGACAGAGTCAGTCTGAGTTGCGTCAAGGTCTCGTTTAATGATTGGGGAGTTGCTGCTTATAAGCAGGGCTTCAGGAAGGGAAAGGAGGGGGAGCAAGGGGAGAAGAAATGAAACTTCTTAAGGGAGGGTCAGGGTGAGGTTGCTTTGATCCCGGGCCCCTGCAGCTGGCTGATTAGCACCTGTTCCAGGGAGTTTATCTAATTGCACCTTCTTCGGCTAGGCCAGGAACCTCCTGTATTTGCAAGGCTTAATGAAGCAAGGAAGATTACACAGAGTTCAAGACACAGCTNTCCAGAGCCGGTCCCCAACACAGGCCAGCAGACTTCTCCAGCACTACCACTTGGCCGGGCTTCTTTCTGACTACTTAGCCACTCACATCCTCTTTGACCTTGTGCACGTCAGCTGTTGTCTGTAAAATGAAGACTGTGATGGGCCATTGAGATGGCTTAGCAGGTAAAAGTGCTTTCTGCTAAGCCTGATGGTCTTCATTCAATCTGCAAAACTCACATCCTGCAAGGAGAGAACCAACTCCTCAAAGTTGTCCTCTAATCTCCACATGCATGTTGTGGTATATCACATCCACATACACACACACACACCCACATACCTACACACACACACACACACACACACACACACACACACTCTGAAGGGAGGGTATTTTATGTGAATGGGTGTTTTACCTACGTGTATGTCTGTGCACCACGTGCATGCAGGGCCCACAGAAGCCAGAAGATGTTGGATACCCTGGAATTGGAGTTACAGACAGTTGTTAGCCACCATGGTGCTGACAAGTGAACCCAGGTCCTTTGAAAGAGCAGACAGTGCTCTTAACTGCTGAGCCATCTCTCCAGACTCTGTATGCATTATTATTTTCTTTAAAGAGTGTGGGGCAATGAGTGCCATGGGAACCAGTTTCAGCAGGTTCATTCTGGATTTCCACGGAGGCATGAAGAAACAACAGAACTCAGCAAACAGCCACACATGGCTGTCTGTGGGGGGAGCCAGGTCAAGGCCAAGCTGGTCAGTTGGGCTGTGGTCAGCCTTGAATGGAAGGTGGACTTGGTATGAGCATGGCAGGGGAACAATGAAGTCAGGATGTCCCCAGAAAAGCATCAGTGGGTGTGGGGGATCCGCTCCCGCTTTTTACCCCAGGGTTCTCTTGAGGAGTGAAGGATAAGAGATTAAATAGAAATCTAGATGGGGAGAGAGACAGAAACACAGGACAGCTAGGGAGGNCTTGGATCCTTATCCACTGGCCCAGAACTTTATTCAAAAGGGCTTTTTATAACAACACCAAGGGGCAAGGCAAAAGACCGCGTGTAGACCCTTCCAAACACCTGGTACCCAGGCTGGTGATCCAATCATCCTCTTATGCAGCCCTGCTGGTAAAGCAAACTCAGATCTCACTAGGAAGCCTCTGTGGACTCCCACAAGTGGGCATTGTGGGGTGTGTCTGAGCACTGTGCCTTTTCAAAGGGACATCATTTCCCAGGGCACTGCCAGGGGAACCGGGGGTGCCAGCTCCACTCTCCTGCACACNNGTTAGTCCTCAGTAGGGAACAATGATTTGGCTCTATCCAATCTTCTTGGATTCCTGGTTTTCAAAGGAAAGTGTTCCATGACGTTTATCAGTTTAGATGCTAAGACAACAGAAACAAAATCTAGCTTCAGTGGCCTCTTGGGCGTGTCCAGTATTTTAGAAAGGTGTGCAAATGTGCCTCTCTGAATGAGTGACATTTCGTCCTGGAGTCAGCTGCTGGCCCTAGAGCTCAGGCAACATGGGCAGACAAGGCCTGCCTTCTGGATGTTCTCCTGTCTTCTCTGTCCACCCAAGGAAATATTGTCTGCTCTCTGTGATATGAAAGTGGATACCAGTGCACATAGTGTACCAGGACATGGCTAGGATGCAGGGGGCACAGATGGCTGCACAGGTCTCCTTTCTGTCTCTTGGCCCCCACTGGCCAGCAGCATCTGCCATGGGTGAGGAAATGACGGAGCACCACAGTCAACCCTGTGGCCTCAGCCTCCAAGACCAATCCTTCAAAACAGGGGCCTGAACAGCTTCCACTGGGGTAAGCCATTCACCTCTTCAGGCAGAGGGTGGCTAATTTCAGCCACCTTTTGCTTAAAACTGTGAGGCCCGTGCTTTTCAGATTGTCATGCTGAGTACCCCTCAAGCTTGCAGCAGTATTTTGTCTCTGGTAAACAGACTTTGGGAGCTTCTGGGTGCCTTAGTTTCCCTGCATATTGTGATTAATGGACCTACTTCAAAAGTTCCTTGTGAGAAGTGAATGACAGGAAAACAGCAGTGGCTATTCCGTCAATGACAGTCTGGCTACAGTTAATTTAGAGTCCCCCCCACAGGAATGGATCATACATAGCAGAATGCTTCAGACACAGGTTGTCTGGTGAGCCCAGTCGTTCTTAGTGTGGCACCCTTCAGATCCAAGTCAGGTGAGCTCAGCTAGCTGTTTTAATAAACCCTCTAGGTGATTCTGAGGCAAATTGGAGAACAAAAGAACCTTTGCTTTCAGCTAAGAGAATGTGTACATTAATTGGTCTTCTGTGCCAACTTGAAGTAGTGTAATTTTCCTTAAATATACCTATCATCACGCTTGTATCATTTCAAAGCTGATGGGCTGAAGAAATTCTGAACAATACTTCTAACCCTTCTATTTTTTGGTATCAGAATGCTTTGAGAAGTAGATGACAAAAAAAGCCTCCCTGAAACTGGCTTAATAGACAGGAAAAGGTTATCAGTGCCTTTGCTGAGAACTACACAAGAGATGCAACAGGGAGCAGAACTACACAAGAGATGCAACAGGGAGTGGTCCATCAGGGTGTGGTCCATCAGGGTGTGGTCCATCAGGAAGCAGTCCATCAGGGTGTGGTCCATCAGGCTGTGGTCCATCAGGAAGCAGTCCATCAGGGTGTGGTCCATCAGGGAGCGGTCCATCAGGGTGTGGCTGCTCTGTGAGTTTCTCTCTTCTGTGTGCACCTGTGTGCTGGCTATCCTCAGGGTGGCATGATGGCTGCAGTAGTTCCAGATGTCACATCCGTGCTTGACGAACTGTGAGGAAGAAGCCTGATTTCCTGACTTTCTCCTTAGGAACCTGAGAGCCTCCCTGAAGTTTGTCTGGGTTAAATCACCATTCTGCCAATATAAAATGTTCGTGGCAGCTCATCTGGACATAGAACCATTGCACGTTCTACGACATTTCCTAGGACATTCTGGAAGGATTTTTCTGGTCTCATTGGCTATTTGTGACATGCCCACCTCCAAACCAGTGACCCAAGAAACAGTAAGGGCACAATTGGCTTATACCAATCTTTTGGGGCTTTTAATGGTTTTCACTGCCCCCAACCCACACAAAACACACATGTTGAAGTTTGACTCTTCAGTATCTCAGAATATGACCTCTATTTGGAACTGGGACTCTTTCAGGGAACTATGTAGGATGCGGTGACATGAAAGCAGAGTGTACCCCCTAACCCACTATGAGTGGCAACCTCATGAAAGAAGGCTGGCACGCATGCAGGAAGAATGTCCTGTGGGCACAAGGCAGATTTGGCCAAGGCAGCAGAAGCCAGGGAGCATCAAAGAAGGGAAGAGTGACAGGGGATAGGTTTTCCCTCATAGCCTTGAGGGAATAATCCTGTAAGCAGCTTCCTCTTGGCCTTCTAGCTTCTAGGTCTGGAGACAGGACGTTTCTGCTATTTAAGCTACTTACTTGGTGTTACCTTGTCGTCACAGCCCTAGGAAATCAATAATGCAGATGTCAACAAAGTGTGGGACAGCCCACTGTCACTAGCACCATATCTCACAGGTAATGAATGCTGTTCTGGGACACCTACTCCAATGTGTGCTTCGGATGGGAGAGAGAGACACCTGAGCTAGAGAGAGCCTCAGCTTAGGGATCCTGGGTGGTGATGGATTTCTGAATTGAGGGTTGAGAATGAGGGTTGGACCAAAACTCCTGGGATACCTAATGAAAGAATAAAATAAATTAAAAAAAAATTAAAACCAATATCCTCCCCCAATCCCTAAGCCCAGCAAGAGTGTAAATCTGCAGACCAATGGCCATGTGCTGATGTTTGAAGAAATTATATTTGCTTATACATACACGTTCAACATTATATTTCTAATTGTTTTGCATTTCTTTGCACTGAGTTGACTTTTTAATCTTACATCAAATATGTATTCTTTAAATTTTCTTGTGTGTATATACGTATGTGTTATCACAGGTATATTTGCCCATGTGTGCATATGTGAAGGCCAGAAATCGATTTTGAATAGTCTTCCATCTTATCACTCTCCATGTTATGTTTTTAGACAGAGTCTCTCATTGGATGCAGCCGAAGGTCACCTTGTCAGCTGTGTTGACTGACTATCAGGCTTCCAGGGTCTGCCTGTTCATCTCTCCCATCCCCCACATCCACTTTCTCTTCTTTGCCCATCCCAGCACTGGGATAACAGATACACAGGCCGCTGCACTCACTTTTGCCTGAGTGTTGGAGAGCTGGACTCAGGTCCTCGTGTTTGCACAGAAGCACACTACCCACTGAGCCATCTCCCTAGCCTCTTATTTTTAAAAACAGTTGTATAAGTTCTTTGAGAATCTCATACAATGTATTTTGATCAAATTCATTCCCCAAGTCCTCCAAGATCCAACCCCAGCCTCTTATTTTTAAAAACTCTTAACTCTGCCTTCTTGTAAACAAAACAAAACAAAACAAAACAAAGCAAAACAAAACAAAACAAAGCAAAACAAAAAGCTTCTATCTGCATCTGTCCCACTCCAGCCAGAGGCTTTGGAGGTACCCAGAGCACTCAAGGATGAAAAAGGCCAGAGATGTGAGACTGAGCCATCCTTGCTGCATAATGAGTACCAAGCAGCTTGCCTGGCTTCCNGACAGTCCTACAGCCTCAAGTGCTGGAGATATTTCCACACAGTTGCTTTAGCCTACTGTGACCATGATCAGCTGTGTAGGCAGCCAGTGGGACATTAGTGTTGTGGCAGTTGGATTGTTTTGAAAAGCAGAAAACAGCTGTGCAAGAGAAAGGACCCAGCACCTTACTGACTGGACATGCTGTGGTAATTGTCTTTCCTCCCTCCCTCAGTGCCCCTGTCCACAAAATGGAACTAATGGAACATCATATATTATAGGCCACAGTAGGGATCTGATAAAATAATTCGTGTGAAAGATATTTGATTATTGTCAGATTCCTCCTCGTTGTCTTTCCATTAAGCTCTTAAAATTAGCCTTGCATTTTATTGATGGCCAGGCTGTGGGGTTGAGGACAAATTTATTTGGAGATGTGGCAGGTTGAAGGCCCCCTCTGCCCACATACCTCGCCTCCAACAGGCCTCATGATCTCACCACCTGTGGGAATCTAACAATTCAATTATTTGTTCCCAGAACTTGACTTCCCTGTGCATTATCTTGTTTGATATGTGAGAAACAAGAAGATTCTGCTGTAATTTCTATGAATAGAACATGATTAAATAGTTGTCAGGAAAGTACAAAGGAAAGGTTTTATACTCAAAAAGGCTCACAGTTAGCTCCGAGAGGTCACAATGGCATCTGTCATCTGAGATGGAAATATGGCTTCCCTTCCCTCTCAGAGTGACAGGCTGTCTTCCAGCCTTTCATCTCTGGGTTTCGGCTCAGTTCAGCAGCAGAATTAGCCATCTGCCCTGGACTGAAACACAAATTGAGTGCATCCATTGATGTCCAATTTATTGGAGCAGCAATTTAGATTTTAAACAGTAATTAAGATGAGCGAACCAGTATTCTCTGCTTTTTTAGGAGCAACAACCTGTCCCAGGGTTTGACGGAAACATTTTCTCTGGAGTGCATTTAACACAGAAGNCCAGCAATGCAGGGATGCTCCCTGGGCCCAGCAATGCAGGAATGCTCCCTGGGCCCAGCAATGCAGAAGATTGGTGTTTTGGAAACACAAGTTAGGGCTGGAGAGGNAGGTTCTGTCAAACCTGAGGACCCATGTTCAATCTCAGGAACCCAGAGATTGGTAGAAGGAGAAAATTAACTCTTGAAAGTTGTCTTCTGCCCTCTACATGTGCTCTGAGGCACCTCCACATGAGTGTACTGGCACACCTGCACCCACAAATAAGTTTAATAAATAAAGTTTTGTGCAACTAGTACAGCAACATAGAGAACTCATCTTTCTGAGTTCGAGTTCAGGTGCCATGCATGTGGCCACAGGGTCCAGGATTAAATCTGAGCATCTCTTCACAGCCCAGGCCGTTCTCCCTCAGATGGCAACATTTGTGTTTTCTGTGAGGGGTAATGTTGAAAAACAGAGAGATGCATATTCTGGCCACAGGCTTCAGAATCTAAAAATGTAAGAAGAGTCATGTCAAACTTTCTCAGGTAAGTAAGGAGTCACACACTGACTCCCCTGCTGTCAGTGTGTGTGGGTGTGTGGGTGAGTGTGCATGCACACAGGCTTTCTAATACCTTGACCCTCATGAGCNTCCTTAGTCTAGAGGAGGGGATGTGGGTGCATCAAGGGCTGCCCATCACAGGTGAGGATGCTGGCAAATCAACAGCCACCAAATGGTCCAGCACTGAGGCCAAGCTCCTCTTGTGGCTAGTCATTGGTGTCCATAGAGCTGTCAACTTGGCCCTTCTTGAGAATGACTCTGTGTGGGTGCCTGTGCATGCATGTGGGAATGTCTGAGTGCTAGTGTGCACACTTGTGCNTAGAAACATTAAGTGGAAAAAGAACGGAAATAAAAAATGGAGAACAATTGCCCAATTAGCTGTCTGTGCAATTACNGGAATGTGACATCCAGTTAAAAATGCAATGATCATTTAAAGCTAAATTGCCCATTTTGAAAGTGTCCTTGTNGCTTAGTCGTCATGCCAACTGTTTTTGAGAGTGGCGGCTGCCTGTTGCTTTTGAGAGGCAGGCACAAAGCCTCCTTCACAGGGCCCAAATGCCTTCCTTAATTAACAAAGCAGAAGTGTGGGGGGAAAGTAGAGAGNGGTGGGGAGGGGAGAGATGGGAAGGTGGGGAGGGAGGGCACAGCTGATTCCCTCTTCACTGATTTCATGGCCTACCAGGGTGGCCTCAGGGTGAGGCTGAGAATCAAGCCTGATCATGGGCACTGTNCACCAGGTGATGGTCTCTTTTCAAAGCAGGGTGACGTGATGTAGGGAATAAATGAATGAAATCAGAATAGAGGCCAATTGGTAGGTCCCAGAGATTCAACACTGTTAACTGAGGNCCAACTGGTTTCTTATTAACATCTATTGGCATCAGAAAATCCAGGGGGCAATAACTCTGCATGACTCTCCTCCTCTGCCTTTAGGAGCCTGGTCTCATGGACTGCCTTGCTCGACCACCCAGGGCCCCTCCCCAGGACACACAGGAACCTTTGGCATTGTTCCCTCCTGGCGTCATGCCCAACTCCTGTCCACCATAGAGAGAGCACAGACTAGAATTTGAAGTGATCCANTGTTCCCATGTGTGTCAATTTGGCTCCTCAGAACTCAGTCAGAGGGGGGCTAACTGAAGTCAGGATGTAGGTCCAGCTTCTGACAGCCCTCTGCCTGGGGTGGCAGCTCAGATCCAAGCTCTGCCTGTAGGNAATGCTTAACAGACATACTCACATGAGAGGATGTTTCCGAGAAACTCCCATCAGCCCCATGCTCCTGCCTCCCACATCGCAAAGCGCAGTGTTCATAGTGGTCACAGTGAAGAGCACAGACAGGCACCTCCTTAAGAGAGACAGGTCTTTTGGATCTAGACTTCCTGCAGTTTCTGCTACTTTACAGCGGTGGGGTGGGGGTTGGCCATTTTCTTTGAGTTTTCTGAGCATNGGGGAGCCTTGTCTGTAAAATGGGAATTAGAATGGTACCTACCCCATTAATTATTGGGAGGAGTAATTAAGCAAACACATGAGATAGGCCTACTATGCCAGTGCAATTAAAGTCCTAAAACAGAGGAGTGCATTTGCTATACTATAGATATATTATTCCTTTCAGAAGGTTGGCTCAGTGGGAAAGCTGGGCTTCCCAGACAGGATCTAGCAACCAATCAGCTTTGTNTACAGACCCTGAGGCCTGGGTGCTGAGGGAGGCTAGCTGACCCACCTTGTGACTCATCTTCACATGGTCTTTGTGGAATCTTCCTAAAAAGCGTCTCTGTNGCTGATGTCTTCTACCTGGAGCCCTTCAGTGCTACTGACGACCACAGGACATAGCTAGTGGTTTTTGCACTATTAGGGAGTGCCTCNCTGTCAACTGTGTAAGACGTAACCCATTCCATCCTCTTCCCTTTCTGTGAGCTACATTCTGGCTTGAATAACTGCTCCACTTCCCATGATGACACTCCAGCTGGAGCAGCCCCCATTTAGACCTAAGTAGCCGCACCTTTTCCTTGAGGTGAGTTGTTTTAATTCCCCAAAGCCCACTTCCTGAAGTCAACACCACTAGTACCTTTTCTCCACTAGTCTAACCATTAACACCGCCTAGCTGAACTGCAACTCAATCCCATTTTCAGCATGACAAAGAACCCTCACCTATACAAGAAGTTTGCCCTCTCTGTCCCTGACAGAGTCCTTCTCAGGTTCATTCCAAAGTAAACCTGAACCTGCTCTTCAGCAACCTCTTGTCTTTCTTTGTTCCTTACATCTTGGGTCAAGGCCTGTGTAGAGCAATGAGGCAATAAATGCTCCATCTCAGGATACTGGCCTCGAGGGAAAGGATGTAAGGACTGCTTGAGTCAGGGGCCGTGATACAATCCCAGATCTAGGGATGATTCAAGACTGCAANCAGATATGGGACACACATTTCATGTCCTAAGGGAGACTTGGAGGAGGGAATGGTCTCTAAGATGGCTGACCTCAGCTGACTGTGGATCTTGGGACCTCTCTTTGTTCCCTTCCTGCCTCCTCCATCCTGTGGAGCCACCTTACCTGTCCTGGTAATGTTAACCTCAAAGATGGGAGGAGAAAGACCACTTACCCAAATCATCATGGCCAAATTAATTAAAGCAAGCAATTTATTAAAGCAAACGTTTTTTTATTAGTATACACAGGCTGCCTCCTGCTAAAGCAGGGTTCAAGAGGTCAACATCGGATGTGAGGAAGACAAAGCTTTTATAGCTCAGCTGTAGGGGCTTTCCAAATGGGAGATTTAGTGGGCGAAATAGATGGGGTTATAGGAGCAGAACATAAACATAACACATTAGTCATGCTGATCTCCTGAAACAGAGACATGATTGTAAGATGGCCATAAGGCAGTCCTAACAAGGTAGCCATANCAACCCTTTTGAAACAAAGGTAGGGTTGCAAGATGGTTACCAACTTTTTGAAACAAAGACATGATTGCCATTCCTAGAACAGGCAGTAGAGAATCATTTATAGTTAAGGTTACAGGTAGGGCATAGATCAATCCTTGAGAAACAGAAGTTTAATCATAAATAGGAATGAACCTAATTTTTCTTTACTATAAGATGGCTTTTAAGCATAAGATGGAGGCAGGCTGGTTCNTCAGTAAACATGGAAGAAGCACNTAGGCTCTCCAGCACCTGTGACTGTCAGATCCAAAGGTGTCTGCCAAGGGGATCTACAGACAGGAACTGGAACCCGCCTGAGAGAGAAGCATGCTGTCTTCAGCAACGCTGGGAGGGAAGAGCCATTTAAACTTTGATACCAAACACAGAGTTACAAGACGCATGGTTTGCCCCATGGGGTTTTGGTCTTGCTTCAGTTCAGTATTTCTTCACTCTGCCCCATCCCTCCCCATCCCTCCCTTCTGGAAAGGCAGCGTATAATCTGTGCCATTTTATTTTGAAGTATGTAATTTTTATTTTGATTTTACAGTTAAGGGATTTTTTAAAATTTATTTTTATTTTATGCTCATTGGTATTGGTATTTTGTCTGCATGTGTGTCTGTATGAGGGTGTCAGAAGTCCTGGAACTGAAGTTGCAGGCAGTTCTCAGCTGCCATGTGGTTGCTGGGAATTGAACTCAGGACCTCTGGAAGAGCAGCCAGTGTTCTTAACCNCTGAGCCATCTCTCCAGCCCTACAGTTAAGAGATTACCCTAAGTTCCAGAAGAGACTTTGGACTTTTAAACATTGTTGAGATGGAAAGACAATGGGGACTTCGGAAGCTGAACTAAATGCATTTCACATTATGATATGGGCATGAGTCTATGGGGGCCAGGAAGTGGAACGTGGTGACATGAATGAGAATGACTCCCATAGGTTCATACGCTTGACTACTTGGTCCCTAGTTGATGGAAGGAGCCATTTGGGAAGTATTAGGAGGTGTACCCTTGTTGGAGGAAGTGTGTAACTGGGGGTGGGCTTTGTGGTTTCAAAAGACTCATGCTATTTCTAGTGTGTTCTCTGCTCCCACTTGTAGATCAAGGTGTAAATTCTCAGCTGTTTTTGCCACTGTGTCTTAGCTCCAGCATCATGGACTTTAACCCTTTGAAACCATAAGCCCAGTTAAATGTTTTCTTAAATAAGGTGACTTGGTAATGCTGTTTTTTCATAACAATAGGAAAGGAATTAGTACAAGAGGGAAGATAGGCACTAGGAAACTGAGAGTCAGTGCCCAACAGTGTCATCAAGAATGCAAGCTGCTACATTTTTCAACTCAGTGGATGCCCCTTAGATCTTCTTCAGTTTCTGGATGGCTGTGACTGGCACCCATCTGGACCAGCACCTGTCTCCTCATGAGGTGAGGNCAGAGAGTAAGAGATCTCCCATGAAAGGTCACTATTTCTCTTCTATTTGTTGGGCCATTTCGGGGTACCTCAGACCTTCAATGGTAATCTTCTTTGAATATATATCAGAAGAAGCCTGGAACTCTACTGGAAAGGAAACAGGGAGAAAGATTGTTTTGCTAACATATTCACACTGGCCCCAGGACTCAGGGCTGGGACTTCCTCTTGCTTCCTGAGGATTCATGGCAACCTTGTTAGGGAGGCAAGGACTGGTTTAATCATTTGACAAGAAAGGGCACAGAGAGATTTAGGGAGACACAGGCAGAAGAGTGTCAGGCCTTTCTTTTGCTTTCCTGACTTCTTGGAATTTGCTTATGGCTTAGTGTCCTATGGAGACCCAGAGAGCAAGACGAGAACAGGGCTGATGAGGCTGTTCACTCTGATGTAGTTCATAAGTAACTGTTCACTCTAGAATAACCCTTAACATGAATATTCTAGAACTTTGGTGCCTGGCTGTCTTCCCCTATGCAAGCTACTCTAGGACTCACTTTTCTCCAGGGTCACCTCTGCCACCCACCCACCCACAGACTGCTCTTGGTCATGTTTTCCCTACCCACCTTGGTGATACCTTTGTCTCAAGACTTCCCACGAATGTGGATTGGTGACAAAGCCCTTCTATATGGGTTTGACAGTCAAGGTCCTCTTGGTGTAAGCAGAAGAGAAGGACTTCCTGTGGAGAGAGGCGAGGGCAGCTCCTGGGAAGAGCACATCCATGAAAACCCTCGGAGTAGAGCTGAGAGGATGGGCNTGAGGGTTGGGGTGGGGTTGCCCGGGCAGCAACTCCCCTGAAGCAGGTTTGTTCATTAGGAGAGGTGGATCTTTCTAGCCATTTCCTTTTTGGGGTTCAGTGTGAAGTTAAGGGTTGGAAATAACTGTCAAGGAGCTGGCTTTAGAGCTGTAAGAGGCAGGAGTCTCCTTGGCTGGTGGGGTTTAACTTTTGCTCCTGGAGTCAGGCAAGGACACTCTCCTTCGCTCTATGTTCTTCACACTCCAGTGGAAGAGCCATACCAAAGAATATTCCTTTTCCTCCTTTNCCCTTTGAGGAGGCTCCCTGCCCAAGTGCCACCAAGGCCAGTGGCTGAGGTGTCTGTCCGTGTCCTGGCCAGAGTTGGAAGTGGCATCTGGGTCAGCCTGAATTTTGTCTCTTTCCTAATGCTCCTCTTTCCCTTCTCAAAATGTCCCCTAAGTGTGAGTAGGGGATTTCCTCCCTGGATCCCAGCCCATGGTCACTTTACCCTTTAGTGGAAGCTTGCCTTTCCCTCCTGATTCTCTTGTAATACAAGGTACCAAGCGTAAAAGTGCAGTGAAGAGTGAAAATTTCCTAAGTGGAAGAGAGCCCCTCTAGTATCCCTGATATAGTGTCATGGAAGATGGTCCCTCTAGTATACCCAAACAATGCCATGGAAAATGGGCCCTCCAGAATCCCTGATACAGTGTCATGGAAGAGGGTCCTTCTCTTATACCCAACACAATGCCATGGAAGATGGTCCCTCTAATATCCCTNATACAAAGGCATGGAAGATGGCTCCTCCAGAATCCCCAGCACTATGCTGTGCTCTGTAATTTCTCCCTGTCTGAAAATAAGACCACGGAAAGGCAGCATGGCCTTCAGTGAGGTGGCTGTCTTCAGAAAGGAAGTCAGGAGAATCTGAATTTGAGTTCCAACTTCCTCAAAGCCAAGACATCACTAAGTGATCTCAGCAAGTCCCTTCTCTGTCTTCCCGCAGGGAAGGCATGTCAGGTCTCCCATGGTTCCAGGTCTAAAGTCTTATTGACCACCTTATCCCCATAGCTAGAGGAAACCCCATTCTCAACATAGAGCTTCCACTTAACAAAACAGAATTGAAAATGTTAGTGAGGTACAGCTTGTCACTCAAGAAACCAATGACTCCCACTGCCACACAAAAGGAAGAGCCAGGGACTGAGCCTTCAGTAGCCTCGTTTCAGAGGAAGCACAGCTGTTTGCCAGTCTTTTCAGTCTCCCAGAGCCTCACCCTGATANGGAAAACCGCCTTCAGTCTCTAATTCTCCTGATGTTTCTGACAAGGTCATTGTTTCTTAATCCTGAAGGACTTGAAATAGCTCTTATCTGTTGGATTTGTGTTACATGCCATTGGCTTCCAGAGTTCCCATCAGCTAGAAGGACATTAGCATCCACCCAAAGATCACAACAGAGCTAAGAAGGAGCCTCCAGGCCCAGACAAAGGAGAGAAAGGACTCACAGAGGACAATTATTTGAAATAGTGACTAAATCATTGCGACCCTCATACTCACTGAAGAACCAGTGAGANCCAGGGGGCCATGGAGTGATCCAAACAGTAGTATTACACTAAAGGAAGCCTCCTAAGCCACCGCCTCTGTCCTAAATCTCTTAAGGTGAAGCAAAGAAGAGGACTCCTAAACACAGGTATGAAGAAAAGTCTTTTTCTAGCTTACTCCAGGAAGACATCAGCCACATGGTCAAGCACTATGCACCCCCTAAAAATGACATAACAAGTTGGTAAACATCCCAGGAAAAGTCCCCACTAGCTCAATTGCTTATCTTCTGTGTTTGAAATTTGGGGCCCTGTAATTCTTACTTTTGGAGCGCAGTCCTGTGTAATGTAAGGTGTTTAGTGACANCCCAGCCTCTGCCNCAATACCACTTTACCCCCAGTGATGACAATAAAAAACGACACTGCTAAATGTCTTCTGGGGGCAAATTTGTCCCTGCCCAAGAAATACTGCACTAGAGTAATATAGTCCATTTTTNAAAAATTAAATTGATAGCATATTATTTTTGTTTGAGCCACTATTTATTATGTGAATGCTATATGGTAGGCATTGTGTGAAAACATTACAGGTGGGATCTCATTTATCTGTGAATAGTGGATGACCAGATGCATTTATTTTCTTTTATTGGAAGACACAAAGCAGCAGAGTCTCTCAATTTCTCTAGTTAATTTCCTGGTTCTTCTACTGACTCCTGCCCCACCCAGAAAGCAGGAGAGATGGTGCTGGGCAATGTATTTGTCAGGTTCATGTGGCTATAATAAAACACCGGAGGCAGACTAATTTTATAGAGGTTTGTTTAGATCACAATCTGAAGGGCTGGAGTTCTAATAGCACAGTGCAGATTTTGCCAGGTCATCTCAAGATGAATGGTAATTGTGGGGGCATTTATGGTAGGAAGAGGTNCCCTTGCTAATCAAGAAGACAGACAGAAAGGGGTGTGTTGGGGGGAAGACTGGGGTCCTATAGTGTTTTCTGAGACCAACTCCTAATTGGCCTAAGGTTCTACCACTAGACCCCTCCTCTTAAAGATCTCACCTTCCAATATCATCACATTAAGGACCATGCTCCCAATATACAAACCTTTGGTGAACACATTTAAACAATGTGGAAACCATAGTAAGCAAGGAGCCTGGACCTTGGCACCTCTTAGGGCATCTGCTCACCCTGTTTGAACCTGGGTCTTTCCATTTACAAGATGTGCATAATGGTTCCTGCCAGGCAAGGCTGTGAGTCTGAAAAGCCAGAATCTAGAATGAGAGGTGTGCTAGCTGGTTTTTGTCAACTCNACACAAACATAGACATATCTGGGAAGAGGGAGTCTCTATCAGGAATCACCTCTATCAGGTTGCCCTGTAAGCAAGTTTGTGGGGGAATTTCTTGATTGATGATTGAGGTGGAAGGATCCAGCCTACTGTGGGCAGTGCCATCCCTAGGCAAGTGGTCCCGGGGTATATAGGAAATCAAACTGGGCAATCCAAGAGAAGTGAACCAGTAAGCAGCTTCGGTTCCTGTCTCCAGATTCCTGCCTTGAGTTCTTGCCTTGCCCCCCATCCCCCCATGATGTATTACTATAATCTGTAACCAAATAAATCCTTTCCTCCCCAGGTTGTATGTGGTCATGGTGTTTTATCATAGCAGCGGAAAGCTAACAAGGACAAGAGGGAATCTGCCAACTTTGTTTACGACCATCCACTCAACTCCTGCTGCTGGACCTGGTTCTTCATAGAGATAAATAACTATTCCTTGAGTGAATAGTTGATGAAGAAAGTGTCTGATATCTGTCACAGGCACCGGTGTGAGTATTCAACAGCTGACTGCAATGCTGCTGGGCAAAAGCCAGCAGCCAGCAGACCTCAGAGACAGTATCGCCTGAGACACTGAATACAGACAGACAGACACCTCAGCCCTGGGAGGATGAGAACAGTCAACAGCCATACNTCCTCTGTTCTCTGAGTGATGCAAGTGTGAAAAGCCCTGAGAGGTGGGGATTCCGAGCCACCCCTCTAGCAACTGTCAGGTGAGGCCTCCTGTCTGGAGCCATCCAGCCTGGTTCTTGGGTTCTAGGGAAGTTTAAGATAGAACTTTTTAGGCAAAATATTCATACACATAAAATAATTTTATTTTAAAAATCGAATCTTTAAATAATGAACTTCAGTAAAAGAAAACATTTCCACGCAGCTTTTAAGTACTTAATAGGAGTTAAAAGTAATTAGGCGAACAAAAAAAGTGTTTTGTTCCAGTTCAATAAGTGTGTTTTTATTCATTTCATTGTCCTTTGTGATTTAGATTAAGGTTTGTATGCTTTTGAAAAAGGTCACATTTACCATTTGCTCATGGGTGACTGATGGGTGANTGCAGAAGCCAGGCTGCTATGGGATGCTAGCTCTGTAAAGTCACACTCCACCTCTGGCCCTGCCACATCTTGGCAGTCACCCTGGGCATGATTGCCATAGCCAGCTTGGCCTCAGCTTCCTCTTTTAATTTTTTTTTTTAATTGTCTGTGTGGGTATTTTGCCTACATGTATGTCTTTGCATCAAATATATGCATGGTGCCTGTGGAGGCCAGAAGAGGGCATCAGATCCCCTGGAAGTAGAGTTACAGCAGTTGTGAGCCACCATAGGGGTTCTGGGAATCTGACTCAGGTCCTTTGGAAGAGCCCAGGTCTCCTCATTGTTTTAGCAACAGGGTCTAGCTGCGTATCTCAGGCTGGCCTGGAACTTGCTATGTAGCTCAGGATGGCTTCAAAGTCACAGTCCCACTGCCTCTTCCTTCCAAGTTTTGGAACTACGCATGTGTGTGACCACACCTGTTCTGCATTTGTAAAGTGGGGTTAATACCACTGTGTGGGTTGTGTTAAGGGTTCAGATAGCTAAAGTCTATATGTAAAGTACCTGGTGTACCACGTGGTTCAAGGAGGGCAGTGTCAGCTGATGAGGACCACCTGTCTTCTTCCTTTTACTTCAGAGACCCTTCTTTCAAGTCATTCAATGACTTTGTTTGCAGTGCTGGAGCTCAAACCCAGAGCCTGATGCAAGCTAGGCACTTCCAGCCCTGTGCTCACTATAGCTCAACTCAAACAGTAGTCACAGGAAGCAGAAGCCTCTACCTATCAGTGCCCCGCCCTTTCCTGGTCTGCTCTGCTCCGAAGGGACCTCCATTGCCAGGATCCCTTGCAGCTGTAGGCTTCTGGTATGTACAGAGAGTCTGTCAAAGGGGCTAATGACAGGAGGTAAGAAAGTTNGAAGAGAGGAGAGGCTGGGGTGTTTCTCTGGGTCCTCCTTTTGGCAGTGGCTGGGTGACAGTTCATCTTAATTGTGGACTAGGTGGAAAGATGTTTAGGGTAGTAGTAAAACACACTTCTGGATGTGTCTGTGAGGAGTTTCCAGAAACAAAGAACTAAGAGGAGACCTGCTCTGAATTTGGGCAGTGCCATCTAATAGGCTGGGAGGCAGGAAGGAAGAAACAGGAAGCCTGATAGCATAGGTGCACTCCCCCCCTTCCCTTCCTGACCTCCTTGTTCTAGGTTTTGTCTTCTTGGTATCCGCCACAGCACCAAAGTGACCAACACACTGTGCTTGCCTGATAGCCCCTCTTCATGGCCGGATCTGCTTGGCAGTCCTGGTGTCCTGATTCTGATAACACCGCTTTCTCCCTGTGTGCTTGGATTCCTAGTGGTGTTGGCATTGTCCCAGTGTTGCTGCTCTGACTTGTGTCACCATCTCTTGTTTGGCATCTCAGCATTTCCACTTTCCATATTAAACTCTTTCTATGTTAAATTCTTTCCCTGTATTAAGTCCCTTCCAGGTGGAATANGTACAAAGTTTCCTTCCCCTCTTCAAAGACCTGAGCTGGTGCATCCCATGGCCCCAGGCTCCGTTACAGCACCTGATCATGGTAGGATCTCAGGAAGATCTTTTTGACTTTTTCATTGTTCTAATAGCCCCCCAAATGGTGAGTTTTTGTTTATTTTTCCAGGCTTGCCCCTTGTGTCCCCACCCATTTTTTTTATAANCATATCATTCCAAAACCACAAGGAGCAACTAATGTGAGTAGGGCTAACCTCAGAAAAATCCANGACTAAATATTTGAAGTTCTTAAAATTTTGGACTAGTTAATTTCTATTTTTTTTCTCAAGCCCCAGGTTCTAAGTGTGTCAATCTACATAACAAATGTAATCAGGGAGCCAAAATTAAATATCTCTGACCTCTACCCTTTTAATCAAGCACAAATCATGAAGGAAAGGGCTAGTCTGGTGGAGAGTCCAGTGCGGAGTCAGCTCTGCAAGGCCAGCTTTGGCCATGTAGTCTATTAGGCCTGTGCAGAAGCAGGACGTAACACCNCCCACCCCCAGCCAGACAGAAGGCAAAGGAATCACTTCTGGTGGTATTCTGTGTGCTCTGGAGTTAGTCTCAAAAACTTTATTTTATGAAAGATAAGTCTAATTTCAAACAACTGGGAAGAAGTGAGATCAGAAGTCTCTGAAGATGCCAAGAGTCTGTCCCTGTCAAAGCAGTTGTGGTGGTTTGAATGAGAATGGCTCCTATTGGCTTATTTATTTGAATGCTTAGTCACCAGGGAGTGGAGCTATTTGGGAGGGATTAAAAGGTGTGGCCTTGTTGGAGGAGGTGTGTCACTGGGAGAGGGCTCTGAGATTTTAAAAACCCACACTGGGCCCAATCTCCAATCTCTGTCTCTTTGTCTCTGTCTTTCTCTGTCTCTGTCTCTCTCTGTCTCTATGTCTCTGCCTCTCTCTCTGTCTCTCTGTCTCTCTGTCTCTTTCTCTTTCTCCCTGCTGCCTGTGATTCAGGGATGTAAAGTTCTCAGCTACTTCTCCAGCGCCATGCCTGTCTGCTTCCTGCCATGACAATCATGGACTAACTCTGTAAAACTGTAAGCCAGGCCTCACTTAAATGCTTTCTTTTTAAAGAGTTGCCTTTGTCATGATGTCTCTTCACAGCANTAGAACAGTCACTAAGACAGCAGCCTTCTATGTGTATTGACACTGGTTAACTGGTTTTACCCAAAAATGAGATGGTTTTTGACTTGAGGATGTTGTGTGAACTATTTCTTGGGAGATATGAACAAATATCTACTCACCAGAGATAGGGAACTGATGATAGACCAAATAAACAAAAGCACCTAAGTCCAACTTGGTGAACTGGTGAGTTTACATGAGTTATTTACAGGATTATGGGTGAGGGGTTACTTACAGGAGACTGGATGACTCAAAGGCAACTGTATACTCAACTTCTCAGCCTATCATGGGTAACAACTAACAGACACTGGAACTCTGGAGTTCTCTGCCCTATTTTCAGGCTGTTTGACAGGTCAGAGAATCTCTTATCAGCAGTCCTTACTGCTTATATAAATTTGAGGAGAGAGGGGCCTTA
>LZPO01035033.1:77570-116358 GCA_001675575.1 Neotoma lepida | reverse complement strand
AGCTGGAGAGGGGTGTGATCTGTGTTTGAAACAAGGGTGAGCCCAGAGTCCATGCTCTCCTCACTTGATTGAGTTCAGGTCATCAGGCTTGCACAGCAAGTAGCTTCACCCACTAAGNCATCTTGCTGGCCTCTTTACTTTTGTATTGGTTACTTTTCTTGCTTCTCCGATCAAACCTCTGACAAGAAGCAACTTGAGGGTGGAAGGGTTTGCCGAGGCTCCCAGTTTAGGTAGGGATGTGGTCTGTCATGGCAGGGAAGGCATGCTGTCAGGAGTAGCAGGCAGCTGGTTTCCTTACACTTGCAGTCAGGAAGTAGAGAGACAGGAAGTACCGATAGGCCCTAAGGCCGCAAAGGTGTCCCCCAGCCCAATGACCTACTTCCTCCAGAACCCTCACCCTCAGTTCAGCCCCCATTAGGTGTCCAAATGTAACTCTACTCCATTCAAGTCAACATGGCTTNCGGGGCAGGGGTGAGGCATTCATGTCACGGTTTGTTTTCAAACAGGGTAAGAAACAGGAAGCCAGTGGCTTGACTTATCCTATCTGCAGTCGGTACAGGAACGTATGGGTAGCCCTGGTGCAAAGTACACGTCTTGGCTTTGAAATGGGCCTGCCAACATTATTCATTCAACTTCTGTCACATCTTCTTTGAAAAGAATTATCAGCCACTTTCACTCCTTCGCAGCCTATGTAAACTATTTGTTCTGCTTCTTATCGCTTGTGAGAAACATGTTTTCTGAGGTTGTTCCATTTGGAGACCAGAGTTTTAAGTTACACTGCTCGCTATCTGTCATTGAAAATGGTTTGCCCATTAGAGGAAAGTGTACAGTGTTTCTGCTCCTCTCTGGGGGCAAAGCTGTTGTGTGAAAGGGGTCCTGTGATTCAAGGGTGGGCTCCAATGCTAGGAGACTTTTCAGAGCTTTAAAATGCTCTAAACAATTTCTGAGGTTCATCCCCCACATGGTTCCCAGAGCCTTGGAGATTTACTATTCTCTTAAATACTTTTTGCGGAACCCAGGATCAAAAAAACTAACAGATATTAAATTGTTTTGTGTTCAGGATACTTCTACAGCTGGTCCTCAAACAGCTACCATTACCTCACTCAGTCNAGTTTTCTTGAGACAAACAGAGGGTCATTTGTGGCTACACTGAGCAAGGACAAGACTGAGGGCAACTGTGGTTGGGGGATGAGGTTCCTGGGNAAGTTCTGGGAAGAGTGGGGCAAAGGGCACACCGCAGTCCTTTCCCTCAGTCCTGGTATGCACAGGAGATGGGGCCCAGTTCTCCTTACAAGGCTCCCATGCCTTCAAGGCACATTCTACTTTCTCACTAAAATGGTTCCCTTGGAAGCCCATCCCCACCATGATGAGGCTCCAGCCAGGCACTTCACTGGCTTTCTTGTCCCAGGCACATGCCATGGTTGTTGGGAAGCACAGTGTGCCAGGAGCCCCACTTCACAGGTTGCCTGGCCAGAGTGTGTAAGTTAGTCTGGCCCTGGGCCACATGGCTGGATGTCAGTCTTCCTAGCTATCCNCCAATTCCAGGATGCCAACATCGTGAGATCCGGTCATTATGCCATAACAAGTTACCACCAGGCTCTGCTCCTCTCAGGAGAAGGTGTCTGCCTGTTGGTGGGACTCCAGGCTTTTTGTAGAGAGAATAAAGAAGATGGTTTGAGGGGCTGGAGAGATGGCTCTGCAGTTAAGAGCACTGGCTGCTCTTCCAGAGGACCCAGGTTCTCAGTACCCACACGGCAGCTTACAACTGTCTGTAACTCCAGTTCCAGGGGATCTGACACTCTTACACAGACACAGATGCAGGCAAACACCAATGCACATGAAATAAAAATTAAAAAAAAGATGGTTTTGACCTGCATGACTGACTCAATGAACNCCATAAACAAACCCTATAGATATAGTACCATTAAGCACCCTGTCTTTCCAGGTACACCCTTCTGTGTATCCAGCAGGAAAATACAGTCTGGCTTGGAGTATCAAGCTTAACATTCTGATTACACCATGAAGCNTTAGAGGTACTGACTTATCACTGTGATGTCTCTGCTCATCTGTTGCTCCTAAGGGAGTAACTTAGAGCAAACACCAAATCTGGAATGGACAGAGTCCTCACCGGGGCCAGGCTCCAGGCCAAGCACTTACGGTGCATTGGCTTTCTTCTTTGTCACAGTGACCTCGTATCTTCTCCCCTTACAGAAGAGAGAGAACAGGACAGAAAGGGAAAGCGATGTGTCTGTGGTCATTTAGCTAAGCAGTAGAGTGGCAGAACTTGAACTCAGACTTCCTAGCACATAGCCTGTGGCATCCCGAGTAGCAGAGTGGCAGAACTTGAACTCAGACTTCCTAGCACATAGCCTGTGGCATCCCGAGTGGGTGGTAGGGGAGAAGGTGTGAATGGGCAGGTGCTTCATTACCCACTTCCTGCCACGCAGGGCTGAAGGGCTGAGAGCTAAGAGCAGCTGACATTGCAGACCTGCTGAGGCTCTGGGGCAGCTCTGTTAGGTCTGCTCAGGACAGGGTGCAAACCAGAAGGCGGATGACTCTTTATACAGATTTTTAATAGAAGGGATGTGTGTCTCTCCAAAGGAATGTCTCCCAGAGATGTTCATGAATCGGCAGTGTAGTCTAGAAGACATTTCTAATACCTCCAACAAACCAGAGGAAAAGAAACAAAGAAGCCCAAGAGCATGGCAAGCCTGGCAGACAGTGCCCCCTCTGCCTGTAGGTGAAACGGACATCTAGGAACAAAGAATGGGAAGGGTTTCGGAGACTGAGAGACATTTTGTTTCTTCATTTAATAACAGTTCCAAGGTGGGGGGTGGGGGTGGGCTCCTTTACACACTCCAGTTTAAACCCAGGCAGNTGACTTAAGTGGGCTCTGTCAGGAACAGGACGGTCCCCACACCGCTTTCCAAAACTGGCAGAGAACTCTGCATATGTGCCAGGCTTCCCCTGCGGCCATCACTTCTTTTTGAACACTTGTCGGCACACCTGGTCACCACAGGTCAGCTCCTGAAAATCAGAAAGTGGGCGAGTGACTGACAGGTCCAGGTTTCCTCGCCCACCTGGCCCTCTTAGTGTCTGGGGCAGGAGTGAGACTGGAATGAAGAGGACATTTAGTTGTTCTGGGCAAAGTGTCCCTCACAGACCCAATCGGCTGCCATGCCCTGCAGGTAGCAGTAATTTGATTTTGACACTCAAATTGAGCTTGAACAACTATAAAAATGAAAAATGCAAAGAAATGACCCTCTTGGGCAGGATTTCTCCTACTCCCGTGATTAAAGCAACATTGCCTACTTTATTAAAAGGTGGCGAAGCCGAGAGGAAGGGAAAGGTAGCATGGAGAAGCATTAGGCAGGTGGTTAGTGGTGGCCCAACCATAGGGTAGGAGCTTCAGAAGGGCTCCCCCTGGTCTGCCGGCACAGCTGGCAGGGTCCCACTTTTCATGGAGGTAGATAAAACCTCAGGCCTGTTCTGTATCTTGCTGAACCCTGAGGCAGGAAGGTGAGTGAGCATGAGGAAGGCCACCATGCTCACTGCAGCTGACCATGAATCTGTTGTCTTAGCCACAGGTACTGTTGGGGATGGCCCTACAATTAAAAATATCTATCATCCAAGCCACAGTAAGTAGGGAGAGCTGCCAGTGGGAAGCGCTGGGAACGCCTCCCATATATCATCAGCTAACACGTCCCTGAAATAAAGATCTCAGTTAGCNCGGGTCTGAAGAGCATCTTGGTGACATTCAGGTTGACCTTAGAGCTGGGTACCTGCCTGACTCCATAGGTGAATGAATGAATGAATGAATGAGGATGCGTTTGCTGAAGGAGCTACTCATTTGAGTAGCTGGATGTTTGAAAGAATGTAACTTTTCTCACTACTCTGATTGTGGGGCCCATAAATTGTTGTGCAGATTAAAGAATGAAAAATAAAGCTGTCTAGGCAGTGACAGTTCACTGAAGGATGTCAGCCATTTTTCCTACTGTTCCGATCTAGTAACCTCACAGCAGTTGGGATCAGGTCCACCATGCCTTAGGCTCCAAGGCTTAGGGTGAGAGGCCAATGCCCTCACCACACCCTCCATACCCCTCATGCTGTCAGCCTCCCCCTCACCCCCCAGNAACCGCCAGGATGCCTCGTCTTGTCTTCCTCCAGGTGGGTTAATTCCATCTTCACCTTTCTCCCCANCTGCTCCCTAGCTGGTTCTCTGCATTTTTCCTTGGATCTCAGTTTCCTAACTCAGCATTTTCAACTTTCTTTTTAATTGCAGTCGTTCACAGAAACAGCCATATAGATTTCTTCCTAAAGTCCCCTGAGCCAGAGGGGAATGGCTTTCTGACTATATGACCAAACACATTTGGCTGGAGCTCAGGGCCATTTTTCTTGTCAAAGCTCCTGGCCAGGTGAGTGCTGTAGAAGGTGTCTACAGACCCCAGGACTTACCAAGTACAGCTTGTCTCCCTCCACCCACTGCTTCCAGCCACGGTTTTCCTTCTCCCCTTTCTGCACACACACGAGAGTGTTACCTTCCCAGGTGACCAGCGTCTACAATGACAGATTGTCAGGTGCATTATACAGATAGCCTTGGGAGACTGAGTAAGCTTACACCTACAGCTGCAACTCCTGCAAGCTCTGCCAGGCTCCTGTGACCCCAGGGACCTTCCNGTCCCCATTCCACATACACCCTCCATTCCAGCCAAGCTGGTTTCTCCGGGCTGCCTGCATTCTCTTTTAAGGAATTCTACTCAACCATTTTATTATCTGGTAAAAATAGCATTTCGAGCTAGTGAAGGAAAGATGATAAATTCAACTATTAACAATGTGAAATTTCTGGAAGGGAAAANACCTCAAAGTCAACAGACAAATAACCAACAGGAAAAAGAGCTGTAGCATATCAGCAAAGACTTGATGTCCTTATATATAAAGGGCTTCCGTAAATCAATAAAAAGATCATTAACCTAACAGCCCAAGCCAACCAAACATATGAACCAAGGGCTTACAGAGGAAGCTCTTGTAGTCGATGGCTTTACACATAACAAGAGATAGCCTACTTCACAAATAACAGGAGAAATGCTGATAAGACTGCTTCTCAGATCCAATTAATCATATGGTCAAAGATCAAAGACTTAGTAGCACTGAGGGGAGGGCTGCCCACCTTCTCTTAGGGCTGGTGGGAAGAGAAATGGTTTTCGAGGACTGTTTTATATTAGCTTTCAAATGGTTTTATATTACCTTTCAAAATATGGAACTGCACATATTTTTGCTTATNGTTTCACTTTTATTTACTTATTTACCTGATTTAAACAATATTTAATTTATTATTTGTAATTTCCCTATTTCATATGCTTTAAAATTTTTTTTTTTTTTTTAAAGACAGGGTCTCACCTAGTCCTGGCTGGCCGTAAACTCATTGTATAGCTGAGGATGATCTTGAACTCCTGACCTTTCTGCTTCCACCTCCCAAGTTCTGGGATTATCANATCTGATGAAACAGCATACATTCTTTGACCTAAAATTTCTACCCTGGGAATTTTCCTGCAGGAGTCACATTTTGAGCCTTGTCCACTGTAGGTGGAAATAAACGCAGGGAGGCTTCCTAACTAGGGAGCTGCTGCTCTCGTGGTTCTGGTTTCTGTCACCTAGGACCAGGAGGATGGCCCTGCTTTTCTTCAGATTTTCCNTGGGTGGCAATGCTAATGGTACAATAGCAGCACAACTCAAGAAGGGTGTCCTCCATTCCAGCCAAGCTGAGCTGGCCAGTTGTTGAAGAAGCCACAGGCCTGACAGTACCCAGGAGGCTGCAAGCTCCTGTGCACACACTTGCAAGGTATATGTTCTCTAGACACTCCGTTTCCCTCTTAATACCAGTCTTGGTGCCCAGATCAGGCCCACTTGCTGCACCTGCTGAGATGTTTATGCCAGCCCCACTGGGTCTGTGTCTTACTTCCTGGGGAGATGAGCTTGGCACAGCCGGGTTGTTTTTTCCCCTCATGTATGCATAAGCCACCCGGTGCCTCTCTAAACAAAATTAGGCTAAGGACCTGATACTTGCTTTCTTCTACATCTTGTAAACCCTACTGATGATGAATTGACTTGTAGGCTTTTATCTCTTTTCCTTGTGTGTTC
The DNA here is from genome assembly GCA_001675575.1 of Neotoma lepida. Taxonomy (NCBI): domain Eukaryota; kingdom Metazoa; phylum Chordata; class Mammalia; order Rodentia; family Cricetidae; genus Neotoma; species Neotoma lepida. The sequence goes on along the minus strand of LZPO01035033.1, from coordinate 110,220 downwards.
TACTGATCTGTTTTCTACAGGTTGTTAAACCTACCTGTTTTTAAAATAATATTTGACCTTGACCATAATATATACTTTNTGTACGGTGTTATTCCTTTCCATTTTACTCCTCAATGNGTCACAGGATTGCACGTTACAATAAAGGACTGGAAGCTTCATAAATACTGTCAGTGGTGGCTGGTTAAATATGGTGTGATTCTTCCCTGCTTCACAGCTATAGGGAGAAGAACACAGCCAGAGCCGGTGGTTTAAATCTTTAAAAATGCAACACGATAAGCAGTGTGCATGTGACAAGGGGGCCAGGTGAGGGGTGCGCTTAGTCCCTGAGTAATGATTATCCTGTGAAGGGACCGAGCTAGGGAGCCACGGTGGGAAGGAAAGTTCACTGTTTACTGTTTTAAAAAATTGTAACCATCCATATCATCACAGTCCCCAAATCTAATTTAAAAATAAAATATTCTGTGCTTTCTTAAAAAAAAAATGTCTCTTCCTCCTTTCAGACCATCTGAAGCCCCACATCTCTGAAGGACTTAGAGAAGTTCAAGCCATAGGTGTCCTGGCTCCTCTGGGAGGAAGAAATGTCTGTGAAATACATCTGCTGTTTCTCCCCATTGGCTTGGACTCCATTGCTTCCCTAGTAGATGGGTAAGGAGTTCTTGCCTTCTCCTTAGGTAAGGAATGTGTCTTCTCTGCTCCTTCCTCCCATAGTGCCTTGCACCGGAAGCCCCAGTGCATGCTGACTGCACAGACATCTGTCTCCCTTCACAGGCAGTGAGCTCAGGAAAGGAGAGTCTGTGTGACTGCTGATGGCTGCAAGGACACTCAGCACAATGGTTGGCACTGTGTGGTGGACAGTTTCCCTGAAGCATAGTCTCAAGGGAAGCCCACTCACCTCTTGCCTTAGAAGAGGTCTCAGCAGAGAGCACACACACCCATGCAAGGGAGACGTGCAATAGACATTGTCCATTTAATTGTCTGTCTACTGTATGAGGCTTGAGATCCCCGAGGACAGGAAGTGTGTGTGTGTGTGTGTGTGTGTGTGTGTGTGTGTGTGTGTGTCTAATTCATCATGTCACCTACCACACTGACACAGAATTGGCAGGCAGTAGGAGCTTACCAAAATTTGCAGAACGAAGAAAGGAGAAAAATGTTAGTGCAAAGAGGCCTGTCCTAATATTTCATTTTAATAACTTACATTGGGCAGCAAGATTCAAAGTTATTCTGACCCAAAAGTAAATTGGTTACCAGTGAATCATGGTAATGCTTACAAGATTGTGAGCTCACTCCTGCATGAGACAGTGAGAAGCAGAAAGAAGAGAACAGTTCGATGAACCAACTCCAAAGCTTAAACTTCTTATTAATTAAATTATCTTTTCCCCCTCATCCTTCTTCTCAAGTCTCACTATATAGTCCAGGCTGATCTCGAACTAGCCACTTCCTCGTCTCAGCTTTTCAGAGTGCTGGAGTTAGGGCTTTTGCTACCATGCCCAGCTTTCAGTTGGTGACCTCATCCTCATGTCTGAAGAGGCTTGAAACACAGACTCGGTTGTTTTGAAAGATCCTGCAGCTGAGGAAGCCCTAACCTCTGAGTGAGAAGATGGACTTGGAGAGCACTCCAAAAAGGGCAGGTTTGTGTGGAACAGAGGCAGGGGGTGGAGCCCCACTGTGACTTTTCCTCTCATACTTCCAAAGTCAGAATCTCTCAAAAAGGTTCTTTAAGTCAAATTAGATACAGGTGGCTGTGGTGATTATATTGTGTCCCCCAAAATATTATGTACCCTAATAAAACTTATTTGGGGTCAGAGAACAGAACAGCCACTAGATTAAACATAGAGGTTAGGCAGTGGTAGCACATGCCTTTAATCCTAGCATTCCCGAGGCAGAGATCCATCCAGATCTCTGTGAGTTCAAGGCCACACTGGAAACAGCCAGGCATGGTGGCACACACACCTTTAATTCCAGCACCTGAGATCTCATGTCTTTGCTTGAGAAAGACATATGCCTTTAATCCCAGAAAGTAGTGACAGGAAGCAGAAAGGTACATAAGGTGTGGAAACCAGAAGCTAGAGGGCCTCTTAAGCTTTCAGGCTTTGAGGAGCAGTGGAGCTGATATTCATTCGGAAGAGGACTCAGAAGCCTGCAGTCTGAGGAAACAAGATCAGCTGAGGAGTTGGCAAGGTGAGGTTGGCTGTGGCTTGTTCTGTCTCTCTGATCATTCAGAATTTACCTCAATACCTGGCCTGGTGTTTTCAATTAATAAGACTGTTTAAGATTCGCTCCCAAGGTGGCCACCCAATGTTTCATCTGGGTGAGTCAATAGCTGAACCATGGACCTCTAGAAACTATCCTATTTCTTTAGAAATATTTTTTTTATATTTTAAGATTATAATTATATCATTTCCCCTTCTCTTTCCTCCTTCCAAACCTTCCCATGTAAACCCCACCCCCACCCCACTTCAAATTCATGGTCTCTTTTTCTTTAACTGTTGTTACATATGTGTGTGTGTATGTGTTCTTAAATACATGAATACAGCCTGCGCAGTCCATATAATGTTACTTGTATGTTTTCGGGGCTGACCATTGGATAGCCAGTTGGGGAAGACTATTTCTCCTGATTTCAGCATTCCTTAGTTGCTTGGGCTGATTTCCATGGTACTAGAAGGTGGAATGCAAGCTTTCAGAGGAGGGAAGCAACCAACAACCTTACCCAGTCATGACACCTATGACACCAACAACCATCATGGGATGATAACCCCAAGAGTGCAGTAGTGACACACACACCTTGGAGGTAACCGACAGCTCTCTGATTAGACATAAGGCCCACTCACCAAGAGGAAACTCATGCCTGGTACTGGAAAACAAGCCTACTACACAGGGCTAGTGAAGTTGTGGATCTTGGAAGAGAATTAGCATCTTAATTCTTCAGAGGTACAATCATTTGGAGATTGTGTCAGATTGTTCAGTACAAATGTGTGTATATGAGAGAGAAAGAGAGAGAGAGAGATGTGAGAGCATGATAAAACACAAGGGGCAAACATTAATAATATGCAACTTTTTNAAAAAATTGTTATCATGTGTATGTGCCTGCACGAATTTACATGCACCAAATACATGCAGGTGCCTGTGGAGGCAGAGGGCATTGGATTCCTTGGAAGTGGAACTACAGATGGTTGTAATTTACCTGTTATAGGTGCTGGGAATTTACAGAGGAGTTAAGGCTCTTAACTGCTGAGCCATCTCTCCTGCACCAACAACAGATAATACTTAGTGAAGGGTGCAAAGTTGGTCTTTGTTCTCTTGCAGCTTTTCTGTGAATCTGAATCACTTTCCCCAAGAAGGGAGAGGAACAGCTATAAGTTCCAGGCATGGAGGGGGTCTATTGACCTGTGGAGATGCTCCTCCTTGAAACTTTCCTTGGAGAGATTTTCTCCAACTACCTGCAGTGCCTGCAGTGCCTCGGCCAGTCCCATTGGGCTGCCCTCCAGACGAGGAACCCCCCAAATCATAGGATGCTATTTGCCTTGTCACTTCCTGCTTTCTCTACTTCTCACTGGCCACTCCAATTTCAACTACTTTAAAAAAAATAGATATACATAAAATTCATTCTGCTAAGTCTACAATTCTGTAGAACTTTGAATGGTGGCAACTTTTTTTCTTTGTATATTCCCAAGATTGTACAGTCGTCATCACAACTGTATCCAGAACAGTTTCATCACCTTGCATCTACTAGTATTCAATACTGCTTCTCCTGTCCTCTAGCCCTTATCCTTGTGAATTTGTCTGTCATGGTTCTTCATATAACACATGGTCTTTGGTGTGTAGCTTCTGTGGCTTAGCATGTTCTCCAGGTTCCCTCACACTATGCCAGGAATCAGCACATCATTCTTTCTGATGGCTGTATAGTACTCTATTCCATTACCTGGATATCAACTACTTCTTGTTTATTGGTGTATGTACATACAATATTAGTTTGTTTGCATGTGTATGCCAGTGCATGTGTGTGTATGTGTGTGTGTGTGTGTGTGTGTGTGTGTTTGTGTGTAGGCGAGATGAGATAAATGTTGGCTGTCTTTCACAAGTGTTCCCTACCTTACTTTTTGAGACAGGATCCCTAACTAAATATGGGGCTCACTGATTTGGCTGGACTGCCTGGCCAGCAAGCTTTAGAGATCCTTTGGTCTCTACTTCCCAGCACTGGGGTTACAGATGTATGCTGCTGTGCCTGGCTTTTTTAACATGGTTCTGGGGTTGCAAATTCAACTCCAGAACTCATGCTTATGCAGCAAGAACTTTGCTGGCTGGGTATCTCCCAAGCCCTGCAATTTTCTCTATATTTTACATGCAAATATATGTGTATCTTTTAAGCTTTGAAGATTTAACCTAAGACATTGTGCATGCTAAGCAACTGTTATACCAGCTAGCCACACCTCCATCCCTGCTTTTGTTTATTTGAGAAGGGGCTTTTAACCTTTTTATAAACAAGTCATGGTAAGAAGTGGGGAACAGATATAGTGCTCAGAAGAGAATGGGAGGGTCAGTGAGGCCCTTGGAATCAGCTTTATCTTTGATGTGTTTTTACACTTCTGCTTCTGCTCTGGGCTGGCACAGAACTGGGTACTTCAGGGCTCCTGCTATAATCACACCTTTCTCTAATGAACGTCAAGTTTTCTTGAAGGTTCTGAGTATGATCAAAGAGTTGAGAAGTGGAGCCCTAGGGAATAAGAGTGTGCCAAATGACATTTACAGTGCACGAAACACATGCACCTGCAAATCTGTACAACACATGTGCACACACAGCTTGTGAATGCACTGGGAGAGAGAGAGAGAGAGAGAGAGCACTATCCCTGGCTTTCTGCTGCAGGCAAAGAAGAGAGAAGCCATGGGAAAGAGGCTAGTTTCTCCCTTGAGGGCTAAGTGATGTTCTTGATGAGAGGAAGGAGAATGGGAAGNGGGAGGCCAGAGGCCAGGGGAAGCTAGGTGGTGACAAGTGGAATTCTTTTAGAATCAGGAAAGGCCAGAAGGACGTGACTTATTTCAGGAAGAGGGAATTCTCTGTCATCGCAGGGGATAAAAAATAAGTCAGAGAGGAGCAGCTTGCCTCTCCAGAACCCACGCAAAACACCGAAGGAGCAGGAGAAGGAATCGTGAGCTCATTGGGCTGGAACAATGGAGGGATGCAAAGCTTCAGGGACACATTTCCCCATCAGTTCTGGTGTCTGATGAATTGGCTTTTTGGCCAAGGTTCAGAAAAGGCTGTGGCTCTATCATCCCTGGGCAGACCCACAGGGAAGGGTCCTGAACTGGGGCTTTCTTCTGTCAGGATGGCTCTGATGGAAGAGCTCCAAAATGCTTTTTTACCCCTGTCATTTTTCAGCAAGAATCACAGAATCTAATTTTCCTTGATAGATGAGATTATGAGTGCCAGGTCACCTTGACTGGGAGCTGTGTCCTGCTTTCAGTGAGTCACCACCATAGAATAACAGCTTTTCCTCCTGAGGCACGAAAAAGGACCCCCTCCTCCTTGGGACACTGGGAAGGTGTTAAGCATTATTAAAGTAGGTTTAAATCATGACTAGTTAACAATAGGTTCTTATGGTAAGTGCTCCTTCTGGTGTTTTCTTGAGAATAAGATGTTGGGGCATGGGCTAATTTGATTCCCTAATTAGCAGTTGTTGGACTCTCCCTTGCTGCCCTCACTCCTTCAGACAAAAGCTCTGTAAGTCCAATAGCTAGCTGGACTGCCCTTATGATGGCATCAGCCATCTTGAAGACTCCATGAATGCCTTGAGAAGGCTCTTTGATGATCACAGCTTCTGGCTTCTGAAGGCTTAGCTTTAGCCAAGGTTGCTGGAAACAGTTTGTACCAGACTTTATACTACCCTAGGCCTTGGTGAACTCTAACCAAATCTGCAACTTTTTCTACCTTCCGTGGCAGCCTTGCAGAGGAACCACNGTGACTGGGCTAAAGAGGCAAGACTGTGACTGGTCCTGGCACTGCTTTCTCTGGCTCTCTAAGCAGACTCCTCAGAGAGCTGATATTTAAGAAAGATAAAAAGCTGGACAGAGCCACAGAAGAGAAACTGTCATATTGGTCACCAGGTTTCCAGAGAGCTGTCAAGTGTTTAGAGCCAAGAATCTCAGACTCTCAGGCTAAGGACTCTAACAGTGATCAGTGGTAAGGGTTAAGACATCTGGACTTCTAACCTACAGGAGAGCTTTAACACCTGTTGGCTAAGGGTCCCCATTCCTGAGACCGGCATAGGGTCAATGACGTTAAAGGGTAACACCTACTGCTACTCCCACCTGCCTACTGCTGCCACATGCTATAGTCAAACACTAAGGGAAACAAACGTGGCTAGGGAACAGCATTGGAAGAGCTTTTCTATTTTACTCTCAATGCTCTCTATCTTAGTAGAGCTAAAAGACCCCAGCTGGCCAGTTCCTAATACTCCCAGCCCAGGAGAGAGACCAGAACTCGTGTCACTTGCTTTGGGAGAGATCTGATACTTCAGAAGAGCTCCTGGAAGAACAAGGCAGTGGCTTGCCTGGGAAAAGGGGGCTATGGTGAATGGGCAGAGAAGGGTCCTGCATCACTGTGTCATCCCAAGGAGCTGGACCTTTGCTGGGGATGAGGGCTCATTTACTCAAGACAGTGTATTCAGCTCCATCCTTCTTTGGTTAGGAGCCTGGCAAAACCAAGTTGGCACAGAGAGCACTATGACTATCCAAACTGGCAGCCTTGTATAAACTACATGGGCGTGGACAGTACAGTCAATGGCCACTGGGACAAGTGGCAAACCAGTAGCCCTTCCAGGTCTTCTGTACAATCTTCAGGGCTATGATGCTAAGGTTCAGGGAGGAAAATCTTTAAGTAGGACTGAGATCGAATCTCTCTTCATCCGGTTTGGAGGGCACTGGCCAGGTGTAATGGTTTGGACAACAAAAGACTCAAACACATTGTGAGGAGTGGGCCACTGGGCAGGGACACCACACAGAGATGTAGGGGAGCCACTTTTGCCCCTACTCTCTCACTCCACATTTCCTTGCCACTTAGCAGCCTCTGCTATATTTATGAACAGCTGCTCTGGGTAAAGCAACTTTCTGGTCAACTTTCTTAGAGTTGAGGTCTCAGGCTTGGAGATAACACTTCACCTTCTATTGAGAACTGTTTCCTATGTGGTTTCAGGGTTGTTCAGTGCAAGGACAGTCACCCCCTCTCATCAATGAGGTCTATGTCCCAAGAGCTTCAGTGTGACCTTGGGTCGAATGGAACCCTATATATTCTATGGAACTAACATGGCTACCAAGTGACTGGTGCATGGGTAATGTATACAGGATAAATAGACTAGGCAAAGAAATGACTAACATCCTGGGCAGGATGGAGCAGGCAAGGGAGANTGCACTGTACTGCTCATGGAATGTAGTTTAAAACTTGGCATTGTTTATTTCTGGAATTTCCCATTCATACTTTTGGACTGCAGCTGACCATGGGTGATGGAAACTGTGGGAAGTGAGAACTTGGCTATTAGAGGATTACTGCAGTTCAAATCCTGGAAGTATGGCCTTTGACTCAGGGAGGGCTTCCTAGAGCGTGTCCTAGGAGTTAAGTCTCTGCTAGGGCAGAAGCCACAACAAGTCACTGAAACCGGGTAACTAACTTGACTGCGTCTACTGAGTTGGTCATATTTCATTTGCATCATGATTTTCTAAAAAGGAATTTGGCCAATTGGATCATTTTAAAGTGAGACGTTATGTGTAAAAACACCTGAATTCTCAGTAACTCCTTACAAAAACAAAACAACAGAAAGATGGGTACCGTGAAACCTCATCCTTTCTTGGGCTGAGCAGGCTAGAGCTAAGCAGGGATGCTCTTTACACCTAGGTAAACTGCTTGGCTGAGCTCCATGGTTATCCATCTTAGGACACTCCTTGTTGCCCTCTTTCTGCTACTTGCTCAGCTGTGTAGTCTAGAGGATGGGGCCCTGCCTTAATTTCTCACATGATCTAAGGCCTTTCCTCTCTCCTTCCTTGCCTCTCTTTAGTCAGCCTTCACCGATCACTCATTGTCAACATCAGGAAGTCCATTCTGGTCCTGCTTACTGGAGCCTTCCTGGCGTTATTTCTGTTACCTCCTCTGAAGCCAGAAAGCCATCCCCTGCGTGAACAGTCCCCATGGAAACCCTTCCACTCAGGAGTACCTTGACGTGCCGGCCATCTAGGCCCTTTGTGTGTTCGTCAAACTCTACCCCAACAGTAAAATCCAGGTCATAGTTCCTGAACGTGCTGTTGGTTTTTGTCTTGAAGTTATCACCGTCTTGAGTGATGATCTTCGTCTGATGCAGACGTACTGCGATCTTGCGGGTGGCAAAATCAATATCTGTTGGCAGAGGGAGTAGTGGAGGTTATGATGTGTGCAGCCAGACTCATTCATTTCTTTAACAAGGCAAAGTGCTCAGGACCAGAGACGCAGGCTGGGGACAAGCCACATTTCTTTGCTTAAGTGAGAAGCAAGGGTTGTCTTACACATGACTTTCTCATGGGCTTGATTATTCTGGCCTCCCTAGTTTTGCTCCCTGTGCCACCCACCAGAACCAGCCCTAGGGCTAGGCTCATAGTAGATGCTCAGATAATATGGGTTTGTTAATGGAGGAGCACGGTCCAGGGCAGTGGTATTAAAGCCAGGACCCTGGACTACCATTAGCAGCAGCATTGGAACCCAGAAACCTATGGAAATCTGTTTCTACTCACTTGGTACACACCACAGTTTAGAACCACCGGGACCCAAGAGTGAGGGGGAGGGGCAGGTTGGTCCCAATTTCTCAGCTATGTGACCTTATAGAAGCCACTTTTCCTTCCAGAACCTCAGTTTTCTCCTGACAAAATGAGGAAAGAAGGCTCATCTTATGTGGTTATTGTGGTGAGGACTCAGTAAACTATGGTGAAAGGCTGTACACGGTCCCCAAGAGCTTGCATGTGTTTATTTCCTGCACACGGGCCTCCACTGTTGTCCTTGTCTGTTTGGGTCACATAGGGACTGGATCAGCTTAGCCCAGAGAGCAAAGGTTTCAGACCATATTTATGCATCCGTGTAGCTACTGGATCCACACCTCACTCTGTAGCTGTGGCTGTCATGGAGCCCTTTATCCAGTCTAATGGGACACCTCCCGGGCTGCATCAGCTTCTTCTCTCTAGTTTGCTTGGTTAGTGGCCTTTGCTTAAAGCCTCCATGCTGAAGTCTCTGTGGTGGTAACCAGAGCTCCTGTAGCTATCCATCATTGGGAGGCAGGAAAGGGGCACTGTTAACCAAATGAAACAAAGGGGAACACTCTAGGCGAACTACTATGAAAGAGTGGGAAATTGTGGGGAAATTTAGAACAGATTGTTCTTCAGCAAGCAAATCTACATTTGCTCTGTGGAAGTAGAAATCACCGCCCAGAGGACTGAAGTGGTGGGCTCAGCACCATCCAGCTCTGCAGTGTCCCTACAAATGCAGCCCACTGTGTCATTNATAGCTAAGGCTTCCCCAGCAAAAATTATGGCTTGTCCTGGGCTGCCTAGAAAAGCGGATCACAGTGAAATGACCAGTTGCCAAGAGAACCGGCATGTCCTGGAAACAGCACTCTAGTCAATCTTTCTGACTAGGGTCGGGAGAATGTTATTAGGGGCTCTATGCAAATGGAAGTAAACACTGCCTTGCCTCCAGATTGAAAAATGGCTTGGCCTCTTGGCTACCCTTTAGCATTTGCACAAGCCAGTTAATCATGTCACCTCTGCTCCACCCCGGGGAAGGGAGCCAAGTACTCTGCTGGTGGATTTCCTCTTAGATATTTCTAATCAAAAGGGTTTAACTGTAGCTATAGAGCACACACTTGTGTGCACGCTCTCTCTCTCTCTCTCTCTCTCTCTCTCTCTCTCTCTCACACACACACACACACACACACACACACGCTCATACACATGCACACAGAGTACACAAGCACTTCCTCTTTGAACTTTGCAGAGGAAACTATTTTCCTGATATGATATTTTAACACTAGGGTTATCGGGTTTGTTTTATCTGCTTTTCGGTATTAAAGGTACCTCTGAGCCTGATTTATAGCCAGGCGAAGTGCCTTGCTATCTCAGAAGGAAAGGCCCAAAGACAAGCTATTTCTGAATAATATACGTGGCTTCTGGCTGCTGCTGCTGCTGCAGAAAAACAAATTGACAATAGCAAAGTGACTTTATTAAGCATACTTTTCATAACTGCATTTTGAACAATGCAAGCCATAAAGCTGAAATATGAACATGCTACTCAACATTAAAATGCTTTGTAATGTGCTTGCAAAGAAAGCTAAAGTTGCAAGCTAAAAGGGCAGGTGCTCTTTGTAAATTAAAGAGCGGAGATGCGCAGGGATCCATCACCGGAAATCTGAGAACAGTTCAAAGTGCAGCTTCAATGGGCTTTGAACCTGGCCTCCTTAACTCTCAAATCATCGACACTTCCAGGCAGTAGGGAGAAGCCGAGTGGAAGAGCAATTTTCTCTTCTTTTCCGTACCATTTCCTCCTTCATAGGACACACTTAGAAGGGAATTAGACTGGCCCCCACCTCTCTTCCTTCACTCCTTCCTGGCTATTGCAGGCAGGTTGGTGACCCTGGGCTACTGGCTTGTACTCTGCACTCTGCACCCTTAGTCTAATGTTCTCCATTGGGGTCACGGTGGAAGTGTTACCAGCACATGGAAGTGGAACCAGAGGTGGGACAAGCACCTATCATTGTCATCTGGCTTTTTCTTACTCTTGGCACTTTTTCCTTTGAAAGTCCAACTAGGTACCATGTGGTGCAATTAAGACTCTGAAGGATTGAATAGCTTGGTTGGTGTGTCAATACCAGCAGAAATCCAGAGTTTTGTACAATAACTTCATTCTCAGATGTGGCTGGATTCCTGCTGGGATACACCTGGCCTGGCTCCAGAGAGTAGCACCTAGCCTAATCCATCATTTGTTTAACGGATACTTTTTGTTTCTCTTATGGCCCTATGTGAATCTTGTCTGAGAGTCTCCTAAGGATACACAGCCTATGCAAAACTTGGCTTGGGAAACCTGGAAAACCGAGATACCTAAGATATCAAGTAATTTGCACTTGGCATTGTATCTTTGGAAGCCCCTTTCAGGTTGTTTTGAGCATATGGAAATTAACTGGCTAACTGTAAATAGAGAGAAATAAAAATGCCCTAGGCGAAGGGAAAGTGCTTCAGTCCTTCGAGGCTGGATCCCCCTGCAGCCGTGTAAGGCTAGATTCATTCTTAAGATGCCTCTGAGTCGATGGATGCATGTGAACCCACACACTCATGCCACGACCACACACGACACTCAGGCCATCAGACACTGTTTGATTGTTAGTTAAGAGATCCTGAGTGACCCTCTTAGTGCTTCTAAAGGTGCTGTAGCTCTACTTTGGATATCTCCACCATTTAGCAAAACTCTACTCAGAATGAAGTCCTTCCACCACTTGGCCCTCCTGTCCAGAGCAGCCCTTTGGGAAGGACTAGCAGGCTGTTAGAAGAGGTAGATCAGGTTCTTGTCTGGACCCTGCCATTTCCTAGTCACGTGTGTCCCTAGGCAAGTCTCCTTTCTCCTCAGATTATTCATCTTATCAAATGGAAATATCCCTCCTATCCTCAGACCTGACTACACTCGAAGCTCTAGCTCTTACCTCAACATGTCCATAGCCATGCTCCACTTGACTGTGTAGTGAGTGTATGAAGCCAAAACAGGAAAAACAGAGTTCTTGGTCTAACCTCTGCCTGTCTTTTCCACCTCAGCCTCCTCCTTATCTTCCATCTGTCTGTACACTCCCACACCCCAGCCTTCCTGTGGTGTACCTTCCTGGACACACACACATCTTTTGTACTTACTGTCCCTTGCTTTGGGGACACATCTCCTCCTCAACTTCTGGCTAAGCACNGTCAACTCTTCAGGTTGTCTTTCCTGCCTTCTGTTGCACTTCACACATTATTCTCTTTTGTTGTCTTTAAAATGCTTTCATTACCTAAAATCATCTTGCACAGTGTTCCAGTGTTTTCTCTCAGCACNCCTCCTCTCCTCCCATCAGCCAGGAGGTCAGCTCTGAGAGTGTGGGGGACAGTCTTCTTACTCACCATTCCATCACCAGTGACCACAATAGCTCTCTCAAGAGCAGAGCCGCTTGGATTCTGCTGCAGATGATGCACCCCTGCTTCCACAAGCAGCTGCTGATGCTTCTTTGTGGCAGCTAGGTGAGTCTCTACCTTGGGCAGAGTTAATAGACTCTGCTCCTGTCTTCTTTACGTCATCAGAACCTTCTTTCTACAGCTTTGGCTGCCCCGCCTTTAAAAATGGAGACATTTCTTTGACTCCTCATTTTCTTCAAAGGAAGATGGTAGGACATGACAGATTCCTTGTGTGATAGGACCTTCAAGCTGCTTTCTTCAGGGTCAGAAAGAGTCTACCAAAGCCTTGAAGTGCCCAAGGCAGGAGAGGAGGCACCACTGAATCATCCTGGACACTCACCCTTGCACTCCTAATGACTTTGATAATCTAAGGCAAGCTCAAAGGTTGCTGTGACACGTCATTCTGCTGGGGCTGGTACGTGAGTCATATGTGGAGGCGAGCATATCGAGTGAGCCACTGGGCTATTGACAAATCCAGTGTGCTGTTCCCTCCCTACTGCATGAAGAACCAGGTCCCTCAGAGAAAGCCAATTCCCTCACTGATGGACAGAGTTAAAGTCCAGGAAAGTGATGGTTTGTAGGCAAAGAACAGTGTCACACCTGATGGTATTTACACATCTGGGGATTTGCAAAGATCTCTGCAATGCTCATCCCAAATGCCAAGTGCACAAAAGGGCACAGAAGGCAAGCTTCATTGATTTCCCAGTCTTGGGAAAACAATGTTGCCTTTCAGTTGGGTGTGGCAGAAATCAAACAAATTTGTGGCGAGGCTTTTGACAGCTTAGAATGACGGGGCAGCCACTCCTCATCTGCTTGGCTGAGTCTCTTGACATTAATCACTGCCAGCCCTGCCCTGCCCATGGGTAGGTGAAGGAAATCAGGTGCTCTGTCTCAGAGGTGGGAAAGTAACTCTGGCTGAGGTGTTTTTGTGCAGGGCATTGTGGCATCGAGGTGGGGCCAGTCTTTAGGACCCTGAGACAGAATGCCATCAGCAGCTGAGCAAAGCACGCACAAGGACACCCACAGTCTGTGTTTAGCTAGAGCTATCACCTGTGGCAGTCATTTCAACCCACAAAGTGCCAGCTGCCCTTCTACAAAGCAGGGACCAGCTACAAAGAGTTGACTCGGTCTGCTCGTTAGAGTGAGATCAGTCTAACAAGTTAAATTGCATATTTTTACTGAAACCTAAAGAGACAAAAAACAACTGGTGCTAAGGATTAGAAAAGTCAGTCCAGAAGGATCTAAACAGCATACTCACACCTGTAAGCCCTCATGCCCATTGAGGTGTAAGCTTGTACAAGAGTCAAAAAAAAGCCAGATGTAGATAGGGGGTTTCTTTCGAAGAGCTAGGGGTACACCCCCACCATCCCTCTTGAGGGAAAAGAGTAGAGGATGGTAACATTTGCCTTCTATCTTCGAACTGAGGAGCTGGACTTTACAAGTCTACCCAAGGGGCCATATACTAAACTGGAACTGGATTTTAGCCCTAAAATCAACTAGGAATCGTTTTTGTGCAGTGTTATCGTTATGTGTATNTGCATATGTGGTGTGTGCATGGGTGGGGGACATGTGTGTGTCATGGCATGTGTGTGGAGGTCAGAGAACAACTTTTGAGAGTTGGTTCTTTCCTTCCATTGTGGGCTTGAGGGATTAGACTCAGGTCCTCAGGCTTGTGAACCAAGTGTTTTTACTCACTGGACCATCTTGCTGGCCCTGGGATTCCTATCATTTAAGCAAATGCAGCAAAAGGCACATTGCTTTCTGATAACAGTCTATGTGCCTGGTTTGTCTAGCCCACTTATGAAACCAAGGTGCTTCCAAACAGCCCATGTGATATGACCTTCAGTTGTCCAAAATCACAGCTGCACCTAGCAACATCTAAAGAAACCACAATATGAGTGTCACAATTCCTATTTGGCAGATGGGGAAACTGTGGTCACAAAAGGTCAAAAACCTGATTCCACACCACAGAGTAAGTCCTGGGGGGAGCTTAGGCTGTATGCACTCTGGGCTTGCCTACCTCATCTATATGATAATATTCAAAATTATGGATCTGAACCTTGCTCTAATCAGTTACTCTAATCTAAATGTGGGCTCACAACCCTATTTACACTGGCTACTTATGTCACCAAGCAGGTGTGACAGGACTATTCCCTTTTTGCCTACACCATTCTACACTCCATTCCAAATAAATTAGGTTTCCTAACCTAGTGAGTGGAGCCCCAATAAGAGGATTTTTGCCTGTCTTTCTTTAAATGCTGAGGGAAAACCCCAAATTTCCATTCTTAGAGATATGTCTCACCACCATATCCAAATTATTGGGACTCCGAGGCCATGTGCAGCCATTGCTCTCATGCTTGTGTGGCTCCCTCACAGGCAGGGATGCAACTCCGTATGCGGCGAATTCCAGGCTAGAAAAGGTGATCAGGATGCTGTTGTGGGGAAGAAGTCAGCTCGGCAGCCAAGCTCCTTGCCCAGTGCCCGGTTACTGCATCATTTGGAGGTCCTCTGTGGAGACTCGCTCCATCTCCTTCCAAGTACAGCCCAGACCACATGTTTCTGCCAACACAGAGACCTACAGGCCTACCCTATTACTAACTTGGGACACAGACAGATTAGTAGCCCTTGGCGTGGAGCCAAGTGCAGAACTCAGATAAGCAGTGGGTGGTTTGAACTATATGACAGAAGATCCCTCCTGCCCTCTGTGAGACTGAACGTCTCTAGGTAGNGAAATTGGCTAGCTGGTCCTTTAGTTTTTTTTCTATGACAAGGCTGAGAAAAACTCCAACAGGAGTCATTGGTGATAACGTCTGATTCAAATGGTTATCTATGAGATGGTGATGGCAAAGCAGGGAGTGATTGTGGTTTCCTCTCGGGCAGACTCTACCGGTCATGGTGTGTGTGCATGCATGTGTGTGTATGTATGTGTGTGTGTGAACATGTGTACACATGTGTGTCCTCCATTCAGTGTGTGTTTTCTGTCAGCCAGGCAATGTGCTCAGGACATTCTAACCCCATCATATCANATTTATTATTTCCAAGTAGGGAAACAACCTCAGAGAGTGCATAAGTCTTAGCTGACTCTGCACTGTTATGAGTGAGGAGAGAGGATCTGCCCAAAGCTCTGGTGAGCCCCATATAGCACCTCCTAGAGAACCAGTCTGCTGTCCTATTGTCCCTTTCCTCCCCATCCCCTTTCCCTCTTACCTAGGGCCTTCATGTAGCCTTCGAAGTTCTCATTGCTCTCCATTTCCCAGGTTCCATTCTGGTCCTTCGTCATGACGGTGGCCTCTGGTTTGGTCTAGGCGTTTGGTGACCGTGAAGGAACAGGCTGGGGGGAGACCGTGTTAAACTGAATGGCTTTTATAGCTTAGCAGGCCGGTGTATGAAGATAATGGAGTCAAAGGTCATAAGCCGGACTCAAAGGAATTGTCTTTGCCTTTGCAGAGTTCAGCAGGTCTGTGGGCAATCCAGGCACAAAGTCCTGCTGTTGCCAGGTGTGCATGTCCCAATGACCTCCACGACACACTGCCTTGGAGCAGCTCATTTTTGGCTGGTGGCCTCCCACAGAGGCTCTGGCCCCACATGGAACGTTCTATCCAGTTCCTAAGGGAAGCAAATACCCAGTGTCTGCCCCACTGGCTCCACAGCTCTGCAGTACACCTGTGCCAAGCCTACCNACCCCATAACCAGCGCTTCTGCCCAGGCTGGTGAAGCTGAGATGGTGCATCTCACATCCGTGGAACTGTACTCCATACCAGGCAGCACTTGAACTTCATTTCATCTTGGTTTACAAAAGATCTGAGGGTTATATTTAACACCTCTTCCTCCACAAGTAAGCAAGGCTCAAGGAGGCTAAGTGACAAGCCTAATAGCAAGTGACTGTAAAAGACAGAGCCTAGAGAATGAACTGTGGCATCAGGATGAGACAGAAAGAACCATTGGGGATTCATCATTTGAGGCCCAGCCAGAAGCTTACAGTGCATGTGGTAGTGATGGGAATTCCTGCCCCACACTCAGATTTAAGCACTTCAACAGAACCTTCCCCACCCACCCACCCCTTCAAACTCCACTGGTCTTGCATGCAAGAATGTAAGGAAAGTTGGCCTGGTAGGGGAAAGGCTGGAGACAAGAAGGCTGTTAATTGTGATGAACNGGAAGTCCGGGTATTGATGGGCACAGGGAAAGGAGGTGTTGGTGCTGATGCAAGGCAAAAGGGGAAACCCATATGCCCACAGGAAATCCAAACTTGTAAGGGCTGTTGCTTCAGTGAAGATGTGCACTAGTCAAAATACGCCAAGACAACAAGGAAGTCTGTGTCTTTCTCTTGGAGTCTGTAAAGGTTGAAAGGAGTTCTCGACTTTGACCTGGGTTTAGACTTTGGATTTACACTTCTGGGCTATCCAAAGGGACTCGGTAAGTATAAAACTACCTGGAAGGATACATTTCAAACCAGGCCAGAAAGAGTTCTCTGTGGTAAACACATGTCAAAATAGGTTCAAAACCAGAAAACATTGTGAAGCTTATTACCGAGAGCGAGCATCCCCAGAAGTACTCGGGTCTCCAGGAGTTTCAGATGCCAATTAGAAAGTAGATTTAAAATCAATATGTAAATTTATGGAAATGGGAAATTTCCAAAGTCAAATTTTGGAAAAAATTATGGAAATCATCCCCAAACTTAAAAAGGCATAAAATGATATTCTAAAAAACAAAATTATTACCAGGTATAGTGGCACATGCCTCTAATCCCAGTACTCAGGAGGCAGAGGCAGGTGGATCTCTGTGAGTTAGAAGCCAACTTGGTCTATGTAGTAAGTCTAAGTTAGCCAGAACTACACAGTGAGATTCTACCTCAAAAATATTGTTAATATTTTAGAAATTAAAAATATAGTTGTTAGGGGCTGCACATACATACATACAGGCACATACATTCATATAAAATAGATATTTAAAATATATAGTTGCTAAAATTAAAAAGGCAGTTGATAGTCTGAACAGTTTATTAAGTGCAGCTGAATAGAGTATCTGTAAAATGGAAGATCCAGGGACTTTACTCAGAGAGTACATGTGCTGTTTAGTTTTTTATCAGCTTGACACAACCCTAGACAGGAACCTCAATTGAGAAATTGCCTCCAGCTGACTATCCTGTGGGCAAATCCCTGGGGCATTTTCCTGATACCAGTCTGCTATAGCACCAATGGCCAGGTGGTCCTGGGTTGGAGGCTGAGCAAGCCATGGAGAGCAAGGCTGTAAACAGTGCTCCTCCATGGTCTCTGTTTTGGTTCCTGCCTCTAGGTTCCTGCCTTGAGTTTTGCCCTGACTTCCCTCATGGATAAGCTGGGGTAGAGATGTGTAGGCCAAATCAATCTCTTCAAGTTGCTTTTGGTCAGTCTGTTTTATCACAGCAATAGAAAGCAAAGACGGTATTAGCACAGAAGATACTGTGGTGAAAACTTGGGAAAAAAACAAATTCAAAATCCCCTAAGCAGATAAAAACAATGGATCGTCTCTAAAGGTACAGCACTCAGATTGGTTTCAGGTTNTTAACGACTCTAGTAGAATATAATGATGGAATACTCCTTCTCACAATGAGGGAAAATATTTTTAAACAAGAATTCTAAACTCAGGTGCCTATCACTCAACTATGAAGGTACACACACACACACACACACACACACACACACAGTCCACTAGCCTTAACATAATGCCCGAAGCAAACCATGGAGCCAAGATATTTATGTAGGATGCGTGATGCCAGCAACAGGAAGGATTTAGTACTTCCCAGTTAAGTTATCACCCGTCAGCTTGCAAACCTCAATGTCAGAATGCTTGAGCAGAAGGAAAAACACCCTTTGAAATCATGCCCATTACTAATGAACTATTACCAAACTTTATCCCATCCTAGAAAAATCAATAAAAGCTTGTCATTTTTTTTTTGTTGTTGTTGTTGAAGGGAATTACCTGGTTGCCTGTGGTCAGAGCTCTTTTCAGCTCAAGCTGGCCAACTTAAGTTGAGGTTTCAATAAGGGAGCCCTTCCTACCTTGTTTGTAGTATGTGGTTTATCTTTATCTCCACTACTTCAAAGACTTAAGATCCTGTTGACTTGTATCAAACTCAGCTATGTTTGTCTCATCAGCTGTTCAAACTGTCACCTTTATAATTTTGGCAACTGAGATCCGGTATGATACAGCATAACCCAACACCGTCTACAACTCACTCACTTCTTATTAACGTCTATAGATAACTGATGGACGTCTAGCGTGGCACAAAAGGCTTGGCTTCTTTGTCTTGATGTTGCAGCTTTTCCCTTCATTAGCTCAGCTTTGGATTCAGAGCTTAGTCAGCTGGTTTCCTTCAGAACAGGTATGTGAGGCGTGAGCTGAGTGGTGTGAAGTGACTGTATGGAGGAGGCTACAATGGGTTGACTAGATGCTTAAGTATTATCTTGAAAATCACAGGACTGCTCTGGAGCCGTGGATCTTGAACTGTGGCCAGCCTCTGAGTCATCTGGAGGGCACAGCAGAACACAGACTGCTGAGCTCCTTCCCTAATGAGTGCAGCGTGAGACCCAAGAATATGTATTTCTACCAAGTCTCCAGGTGCCACTGCCCCAGGACCACAAGTGAAAATCATTGTATAACAGAATTGAAGAAAGCGGCACTTCCTGACCTTGACCCCTGGGCACTTACCTACCTTGAGTTTCACATTTATTCTCTAGTCATTATAAGAGACAGAGACAGAAAGACAGAGACACAGAGATAAACAGAGAGACAGAGAGACAGAGAGTGAGTACATGTTCATGAGTATTTGTGTATGTGTGTGAACATGTATGTAGAGAGACCAGAAGATCATCTTGGACAGCATTCCTCCTCAGGCATCACTCTCTTTGCTTTTATTTATTTTTTAATTAGAATTTAATTTTATATGCATGAGTATTTTGTCTGAATGTATGTCTATGCATCACTTGCATGCTTGGTGCCTGTGGAGACCAGAAAGGGTGTCAAGACCCTCTGGAACTGGAGTTACAGATGGTTGTTAGCCACCAAGTACTGCTTAGAATTGAAGCTGGGTCTTCTGTAAGAACAGCCTGTGCTCTTAACTGACAAGCCATCTTTCCAGCCCCACCCATCTTGGTTTTTGAGACGGGTCTCTCACTGGCCTAGGGTTCGCTATTTAGGGCCAGGGTTTCTGCCGATTACAAATGGTTACAATGCCTGGTTTTTAAATGTGGGTTCTGGGGATCTAACTCAGGTCCTCACACTGATGTAGCCAAAAGTTTATTTCCTGAGCCATCTCCCCACTTTAAAAATTTAAATAAATTTANATAAATTTTAAAAAATTTAAATAAAGAAAAAGACCAATAGGCTCTTAGAAGGGTTCCTGGCATCTAATTAGTGTCTGTTCAGGATGGCAGCAGTGATGTGGGGCTGCATACCAAGCTGCTGGCAAGGGCCTACCTACTTCATCATCACCCTTCCAAAANCCAGACCTTCCTCATACTACTGTCTCCGATCTGNGTACAGAGGACAGAGGTGAACTAGGAGGAAAAGCGAGGGACAGTGGGTGAGAAAAGCAGCGGCCTCTTAAGCACTCAGCCATACAGGTTCAGGAAAGATTATGTAAGTCCCTTACAAGTGGTAGCAGAGCCCCAATTTCCAAAGTTCTACCCTAGCCAGGCCTCCCTCCAACTCTGACCATACCTGAGTGCATCCCATTTTGTACCTACTTACCTTTGTGGAGTCCCTGAGGTGACTCTTAAGCATGGAAAAAATGACTAGCTGTAACTAACCTTCAAGGAACTTTCTGGAGAACAGAGGAAGAGAGGCAGGCCAATCAGCTGGGAGTGAGCTCAACAGAGGGCCCAGGCCTGTGTGAAGCCTTCAGATGCACCTGACAGCTGGCAGCTGGCCTAGGGAGGCTCCTTTACCAGGGCGGCCTCACCCAGACCTGCCCAGGCCCTCCCAACTTTACCCTGCTTTCTTCTTCCTTCCTCCTTATTGTTTTTTTTGTTTGTTTGTTTTGTTTTGTTTTTGTTTGTTTGTTTTGTTGTTGTTGTTTTACTGTAGTGAGGACTCAAATCCAGGGACTCATGCATCCTAGGCATGTGCTCCATCTCTGAGGTCTTCCCAACCCCCTCCTTCCCTCAGTACGAAGGTGGCTCTGTACTGGATGCTGCTCAGTGTCTCACTGAGGGAAGACACCATCTCTGTCTGCCTCTCCTCTGGGATGATGCCCCTGTGACTCTAGCCCAACCGTATGTGCTCTCTGTGGAGATCAGAAAGCCCATTGCATTTGTCTGCAGGCCACAGGAGGAAGAGGGGACCTGGGATTTCTTTGAGCCAGAGGCAGGCCTGGACCTTGTCTCNGCCTTTTATGACCTGGTGCTTCATCCACTTGCATCCCAGAAGGCAGAGCAGGAAGGCAAGGAGGTCACAAATTCTCATCCCAATCCCCACCCCCAACCCCGGACAACCAGGGATCACATTGCTCTGGCCCAGGAAGAGTCTCAGCAGTTTCTTCTCTTTCATTACCCTGCAGTCAGAGAAGGCAGGAGCTGAAGGNTTCAGTCCAAACCATCCCTTTTCATAGGGATGCTCCTTACCTCTCCAGGGGTACTTGGCAATTCTACCCAGCAAAAACTTCTATTCCCTGCCCNCAACCCCTTCTGCCAGACCCAAAGAATGTCTGATCAGGTAGAGTCNGGTTATTCACAGTCTCTGAGGGCTTAGGCACTACTTGACTTTCTCTCTTGCTTAGTGCCTGCAGTGTGGTAGCTGAGGAACATGCATACAGGCAGAATGAGCACTTCTTTGGGGTGTGAGCAGGGGTGGGACTTTCTGCAATGGTAAGCCCTAACTCTCAGCATCTCCTGGAGCTGGAAGGACAGAAGGACTTTGATTACAAGTGGTTCTGTGAACTATTAGCAATTCTTCTTTCCAAGCCTTCAAACTAAATAAAAGCATCGGTGAACTGGTCAATAAGATATTGGTCCATGCACTCTCCTCCCCTATTTATCAAATGTGTTTGATGTCCTAAAGTCAATAAAGACGCCCTATTCGAAAACTTCTATACAGTGTTCTGTTCCAGTAAGTGGTTTGACCCATGATCAGAATGACAATTGTGGCCTTTTGTGTGCTGAGTACTTGGCCTGTCTTAGTTCAATAAAGATGGGGTGTCCTTGAAGTCTCACTTCAAGGATGATGAATATGAGGTTCAGAGAGGTCAGATGCTTTTGCAAAGGCCACACAGGTAGTAAGTGATCATGGATTTGAACCTAGAACTTATTCTATCTGGTTTATCTAGCCTTGTTTCCCCAGGTCCTAGACCTTTCTGTGTTCCATTAGCTTCACAAGTGATACCCAGCAAAGTATGAGAACCAAGCACTTGTTGTATACACCAAAGCAAGACAGAGCTAGGAAGCAATGAGCTAATTGCACATTCCCATAAGGCCATAGTATAAATAAGAACAGAACATGAGTAAGATACAGGACAGGTGCAGCATCTGCCTCACAGGCTCCCCTGGGACTCCACGTTGCAGGGGCTATCCCCNGGACTTGGAAGAGTCAGGCCTCTGGAATAGATATGTGATGGCCATGACTGTGGCTGCCTTCCCACCTGGCACATCATCCTCAGGACAGACACTGGGGGGTAGGGGGAGCCAAGTACCCGCTGTGGAATAATTCTTTTTCTACACTATGAATATGTATTAGTCTCATTGGTTAATAAAAAGCTGACAGGCCAGTAGCTGGGCAGGAAGTTAGGCAGGAAAGCCAAATGGAGAGTGATGGGAAGGAGGGCAGAGTCAGAGGAGTCGCCAGCCAGACACAGGGAGCAGGAGATGAACGTGCCATGCTAATAAAGGTACTGCCACATGGCAGAGCATAATAAAGAATATGGGTTAACTTAAAATATAAGAGCTAGTGTAGTGGGCAGCAGTTCCAGCTATGACCTGGAAGCATAACCCTTACTGAGGCTTTCGGTAACTGCCACGCCTACCTCGGACCTCCCCCCGGGGGCGGAGCCTAGAGAGGAGCCGTTAAGAATGAGGAGCCATTAAGAAGAAAGTCAGTCCGTGCCGGAGCTCTTGGTTCCTGGATCATGGACGGACGTTGGAGGGTGGACTAAGCAGAGTTCTCCAGAGAACACCGCTGGACTGCACCTCACCTCTCCTGGACCCTGTGACCAACCCCTTTACTTACTGTAAGTTGCCCTAAATCTCTAAATAAACCTTCAGTTAACTACGTGGAGTTGCCTTAATAAAACCTTCCTTTTAAATAGAAAGAAAAGGGGAGATGATGGGAATGGCTTTCTGAAAATGTGTTGCTCTGATTGGTTGATAAATAAAGCTGCTTGGCCAATGGTGAGGCAGAATAAGGTTAGGTGGGAGATTCGAACGAGAAACAGAAAGCAGAGTGAGGAGACGCCATTTTGCCATCTAGAGAATGGCATGTAACGGCACACAGGTAAAGCCACATGGGACACGTGGCGACATAGATTATAAAAAGGGGTTAATTTAAGATGTAAGAGCTAGCTAGCTAGAAGCCTGCCACGGCCATGGTTTGAAAAATGATATGAGCCTCTGTGTGCTTACTGGGGTCAAAGTGGCTGTGGGAGCCGGGCANGACTGGACAAACTTTCTACTACAAGCTAGTTAGTAATAAGCCGGAGCTATCAGCTGAGCATTTATAATTTATATTAAGCCTCTGAGTCAATTATTTGGGAAGCAGCTGCCAGGTATTTGGGAACAGGTGGGCGAGAGAGAAATGTCTGACTACAAGCACCTGTTTAGATCAATGTTGGGCTGCCATGAGGAGCCCTGGTACTGGTCGTTCTTTGTAACCTCTGAGCCTCGATTCTTTTACTCCACTGAGTCAGTGGCCTCTCATCCAACCACATTCCAATCTCCCCACNCTTCACTTGCTGCTGTTTTTTCTTTCAGGGCTTTTGCTTCTGTGAATGAATGTCCTCTTTAGTCTTTTGTGAATTTTTTTGCTAGCATGTTAAAGTTAATAGGTGCTTAATCACCTCATCTGCCATTCAGGTTATCTTTGCCCTGCCTGGCTTTGTTTGAATAGGATTATTTTCCAAGTCTGTTGCTGTGTGGCTTTCTTGTGCAGGGAAGTAAATGAATGTCTATTTACCCCACGTGGGCACCAGTGACAGACTGAAGGAATGATCTTGCTGAAGTCTAGGTTGGTGGCCAGTGAATTCACTGGTGTTATGTGAACACAGGTGAAGGGCTGTTTACAGGAACATGAATGACACAAAGATCACTGCTTTACTGGAAAGCTCCACCCCAGTGTGCGGGATTACTCAAGACAATTGCATCATGAGACTTGTGCATCACCAGAGTTTCCTGCGGACCCTCAGGGAGCTCTATCCAGGGATCTCTTCTCCCCCAGCAGCTGNTTGTTGGTTATGGAAAAAGGGCCTGACAATCAATCGTGTGACTTTCTAATGCANTCAGTCATGTTTTGCAAACTTCCTTAGCTTTCTGCACAGTCTGAGCCTCCCTCTGTCCTCTAGGAGGAAATATTTCATTTTGGAGGAAGCAGCTTNGTGACACTTTACCTTTTACTTTGAGTTTTGTATTTTTGCCTCATTTTCATGATGTTTCTGAGTCTTGGATAGAGTGATGCAAATGTCTGATTTATTTATTTCTGTGCTTGTGCGTGCATGTGTGTGTGTGCATGTGTGTGTGTATGTGTGTGTGTGTGTGTGTGTGAACAATCTCTACTTCATTTCTTGCAGGGGAGAAATGCACATAGTCATTCTGGTGAGATAACCTCTATGTGAACTTAATCCTTTTTGAATCTGTGCTGTTCTGTTTGTTGTTTAACTCTGTATTTTTACCCCTTTAGTGAACTGTTGTTTAGATTTTAAAGCCTTCCAGAAGCTGACTACCACAGCATTTGTCTTTGTATCAATTTCCCCATAGGAACACTGACTCCACATGAAGCTCTCTGTGACTGGCTTCAAGTAACCCAGACAACCATTCCTTCCTTCCTTCCTTCTTCCTGCCTTTTTTCCTCCATCTTTGCTTCCTGGCTTTCCTTTCATCTCCTCCACCTTATGAACCTATTTACATATTGGTCTAAATTATTCAGATTCACCAACAAGGGCCTCTCCTACCTCATAAAGATCATGTCCCACCACAGGGCTCAGCAAAACCACTGTGGTGGTTTGAAAGAAAATGGCCCCCAAAGGGAGTGGCACTGTTAGGAGANGTGGTTTTGTTGGAGTAAGTATGGCCTTGTTAGAGGAAGTGTGTCACTGTAGGGGTGGGCTTTGAGGTATCCTATGCTCAAGCTACTCCCAGTGTCACAATCGACTTCCTGTTGCCTTCAAGATAAAGGACTCTCTGATACTTCTCCTGCACCATGTCTGCCTGCACACTACCATGTCCCACCATGATAATAACAGACTGAACCTCTGAACTGTAAGTGAGCCACCCCAATTAAATGNTTTATAAGAATTTCTATAGTCATGTCATCTCTTCACAGCAATAGAAACCCTAACTAAGACAACNACTAAAGCCCCAAACCAGTACCGAGGTTCTGTTGAACTAACTTTCTTAATTCTCCTATGAACAAGCCCTAATCAGCTCAGTGAACTGGGCATCAAGTGTTGCTTTTTTGTCTGCTTGTTTGCCTCTGTGACGCCTACCCTNTTCTCTGTCGTCTACTAGTCACTGTTATCTATTGTAACCCTAGCTAGCAATAACTAAGTGTTCCTGTAGCTCGTGTAGCTCATGGGAGCCCATCCATCGTGGCCTGTTTTCCCTTGTGTTGCTTTAGGTGATAACAGCATTTGTCTCAAGGAGGGATGAGTAGTNTCATTACTCAGTTTCTCTATTTTTCTAGCACCCAGGCTGATCCTGTTGACTCACATGTCTTATAGCTTCATGGTCCTAGCTGTGAGAGGCTTTTGTTTTGCTAATTTTTATTTGTTTTAAATTCTTTACCATTCAATAGTTTCAGATATAAAGTATTTCCTGATAATCACAGTTTTCTGTACTGGGTCATTATTAAGGCCCTCACTGGCATATTGAATCACGGATTTTCCTTTCTCCTGCATTAAAGGTCAGATCTGATGGGAGCCTTNCATCACTCTTCCCTTATTTTCTCCACCCTCTGTCTAGTTCTTCCCATGGGATTCACGTCTTTGGATCAAGGAAAGGCTCTTTAGTACGTATCTAATTTGTATTCTCTTTCCCATGTATCTCNCCATCTGTGAGAAGTGTTCAGACTACATCTCATCCTCTCCACTTTCCACTTTCTCGCCAAGTCAAGAGGATAATGTGGAGGAGAGCATCTGAATGTCGCTTTCTCTTTGCAGTTCTTCCCTGAATGACA
This sequence comes from Neotoma lepida, assembly GCA_001675575.1. NCBI lineage: Eukaryota > Metazoa > Chordata > Mammalia > Rodentia > Cricetidae > Neotoma > Neotoma lepida. The sequence continues at coordinate 84,672 of LZPO01035033.1, read as the reverse complement.
AGGTCCTTCTGAGAAGACGGCTGAGCCTCAGTTGGATGCCTTCTCTTCCACAGCCAAGGCCATGCAATTGCTATTCTTGCCTGTTCACAAACAAGTCCCAAATGTGTGCTACTTTCAACGACTGTAATATATTCTCTAGTCCATCATCTGTTTGGGGACATGCCCATACTCACATGCTAGCCCCCATTCATCAAGGAGGCAGAGGAAGATAGCCACTCTGGAATTACCTCCAAGGATCCTTCACTCCCAGGCAGCTCAGTCTCAGGGACATGTCTTATTACTGGCAGCCTCGAGCATGCAACCACCACTACAGCAAGGAGACATGCCATCTCATGGCACACCAGGAAAGGCAGCCATGTTGGAATTTCTCCAACAGATGCTCTACTCTCAGACGGATCAGCCCCAACTGTTTGTCTTATCACCCATTACAGGGGCCATGTAACTGATCCTCTCTAACTCCTCTTTGGTTCTGTTCATCTCTTTGGGATACAATTGCTTTGCATGACCTTTCCTGGGAAGATGTTAACAAACGTCTATTTATTCCACATAGGGCCCCAACAAGACAAAGAATGATTCTACCAAAGTCTAGCTTGGTGAACCAATAAGTTTCTTGGAGTTTACAGGAACATGGATGATGGGTTACTTACAGGAGCATGTGTAACTCAAAGGCAGTTGTGAGAGCCCCACCCACTGTGGGCAATGATTCAAGAAAGCTGCATTACTGGAGTTGCCTGTGCAACTTGGAGACAGCTCTGCCTGAGTTACCTCTATCTCATCAGTTGCTCATTGCTCATAGAACCTTGGAAAGGGGCCTTAGAGTCTTGTAGCTTTCTGAGGTTCTTGAATCTAGTAAGTTCTATGTATTTCCAGAGTTTAAGATTCCTCAAGAGAATGTTCCAGTTTGGAGGAGACAGCTACCCCAAATCTGTGGAAATCTGGAACTGTTCACAATGTCGATATTTCTGGTTTATAGCTATGGAAAGGGTTCCTTACCATGACAATGTAAACAGTTTTTTTTTAGGTAAGGAATAGAAGTCTCTGTAAGTTAAATCTTCCTTTAAATCACTACCGGTCTCCTTACTAATGAATGAGCTAAGCTGAAATCTTCATCAAGTGTTCGAAGTGTCATGAATGCTTGACGCTTATGATTTTGCCTTATAAACCGATAAATCCTGGGGAACTATGTACCCATAGAAGTCCATCTCCTGAACAGCTTCAAAGACACCCTCCACCACGGCACCCCGTTTAGCTTTGAGAGAATTCTGACAGTTGCTAAATCTTTGCTTTTGCAGACTTAGAGTCAGTGGGACTTTTCCCCTCAATTCATTTCTTGTTTGGTTTTGGTTTTGACTCGGATATATATTCAAGGCATTGTATCTCCCTTAAAATAGAAGAACTGAATATTTAGCTTTACAGTGTAACCAGTTAGGAAGAAGCTGGCCTCTACCAGGTGAGACATAGTAGAGAATTTAGGGGAAGGTTTAAGTCTTTGTTTTGTCTTGTTACTTCATGTAGCTTACATGTTTGTCGATTTTGAATGCAAATCAGTTAAAAATGCCATGTCTATTGTGAAAATGAGAACATCTCTTTCATAACTGCTAGCCAAAGTATTTTGCTTTCATTTTTAATTTGTGTCTCTTGTGTCACCCAGGCTAATTAAACATTTAATTCTTTAACTTGCCATGACAATGTGCTATTTTTCTTTCCAGCTAACTCATGAATTTTGTTTGCTTTTGAGACAGGGTCTCACTATGTAGCCCTGGCTGGGCTGGAACTTGCTCTGTAGACCAGGCTGGTCTCAATTTTGCTGGAACTCTACTGAGTGCAGCCATTACAGGGCTGTGTCCCCAGACCTGACTCAGACACCTTTTATGAATCTGAATTCACACAACTAAAGTAAATGTTTGACAACTGAGAAGAGTTTACTAATACCATTTTAATGAAGACAAACTGCTTTTCTCTCATTTATCACATTATCACAACNNAAGTAAGTAGCTTATTCCCGGTGGTGTGTTTTCCCAATTCTTTTACTTATCAAATAAGCTAATGTTGACACAATGTTTAAAATAAAGAAAAACATAAATTTATATTTAACTGAATCAAATCATTTTAAAAATACTTTACTGCAACAGTCATCGTGTGTCTCTGTGTGTGTGTGTGTGTGTGTGTGTGTGTGTGTGGCATGTCCACTTAAAGATGATTTCCAAGATCTCTACATGATTTCAAATTTTGCATTGATGTTAAATTATATCAACTATGGTGTGGTCAGTAATCACACTGGGCCTCACTGGGCAGAGTAGAACACTGACCTATTGATTATNNAAAGTACTTTTACTTGTCTCTGTAGGAGAAAAAGCAAGCAATACAAAAATGGTTCAGGTTAGCAACTTCCTTTTTGCCATATGGCGGCNGCCCATAGGACAGCAAGAGTCATGTCACAAGCTTTGTTAATCTGCTGAAATAAGATCTGAATTATCCCCTCTTTATTTTGTGAAATAAGAGTTAATTGCACCAGTTAAGAGATATAATTAGTTCCAGTGGTTGTGACTCCCCTGGGAACCTCACTGGGAGGGAGATGTCTGAGGGCGTGCAGCTGCTCTCCGGGGCTTCTTGTCGTCAACCCTGGTGACACTACTGATGTCTTCACAGACCTTTTAGACCCTTTCCTCCTGTGCTCACCCTTATTTGTGTTCCCTACACTAGAACTCAAAGGGTAGAATTATTTTAAAACTTTATTGTCCAATTCATATTTCCCTGACAGCGCGCCCTAATTTTTTTAGATTTTTTAAGAATTTTCTTTTCTGTTTTGGTGTTGGTACAAAGATAATGTTCTTTACTTTTTTGTTATNTTTTGTTTTTAAGATGATGTCTTTCTATATAGCCCTAGATGGCCCAGAACTTATTATGTAGACCAGGCTGGCCTGGATCTCACAAGGATCTGCCTGCCTCTGCCTCCTAAGTACTGAAATTTAAAGTGTGCACCACATCCTACTTCCTTAATGTCTTTTTAAGACTAAGGTTATTATTTTTATCAATTCTATGTGTGTTCTAGATAGAATTCCCTTCCTGTTTTAGATGGGTCAGTTGCCTGTTATGAATCAGTCCTGAGATTGTACCATCTGTTGAACAGAAATCATTAGTTATATGCAATAAATGTCATGTTTTGTCTGATGGTTTGTGCTTCTCAAGTTTAAAGTCTTTCCCCTTTGGGTCTTCAAATAGACACTGTTTTGCTCCAAACTTTTTTTTTTTGCCATTTTTATTCAAGCCTTTAATTCACCCAGCATGCCACTTCTGTGTGGGGTATTATGAGGGTGTCTGATTTTCTTTTCACTGATTAGTGAACTACTTTTCTGCTCTCTGTCCCTTCCCCTTTGATTCTCGGAGTCACATCTACTGTACGTTAACTTTCTACATCCACAAGGGTCTGTCTCTAGATTCCCTGCCCAGCCCCCTGCTCCACATGTCTGCGCTTGCGTCAGTACCAGAGTATTTGTCTCTTTGCTTTAGCAGTGTGTCTTAATCTCTAATAAGACAAGTCCCCCCGCCCCCGCACCACTCTTTACAAAGACTTATCTACTCATGGGCCATTATTATTTCATGTAAACTGTAGAGCAGGGCCATCGTTTGGGAGTAAATACAGTTTCTAGATGAATGGGTAGGACTAGAAGCATTTACCATGTTACGTGATCAGATCAAACACGGAATTCCTCCCCACTCCTCCGTCCTCTTTCAACTTCTTTAATAAAGTGTTAAGATTTCTCCATCAAGCCGGGCGGTGGTGGCGCATGCCTTTAATCCCAGCACTCGGGAGGCAGAGGCAGGCAGATCTCTGTGAGTTCGAGGCCAGCCTGGGCTAGTGAGTGAGTTCCAGGAAAAGCACAAAGCTACACAGAGAAACCCTGTCTCGAAAAAAAAAAAAAATTTCTCCATCAAATCAGATGTGGGTTTTGCTTCTATTCCTTTCTTTATAGATGTCTTGCCCTTGTGAACAAATGCCAACTGTTCAGATTATGCTTCTGGTAAATTACGGCTGGCACAGGGCAATGCTGTTGATGTGGTAGGTTGTTCTTATAGCTGGAAAAATGTTATAAACTCTCTCATCACTTCACACAGATTGGGGTTTGATTCTGATTTTTTTTAGGTAAATAAGTAATTATATAATTTACAATTTAAACTCTTTAAACTTTTGTACTTCTTAGGTGAAACAATCTAGAAAAGATACCAAAAGAATCAAANCTTCAGGNCCTGTGCAATCGTTGAGCACTTGAAAGAGCTCTTTTTTTATGTGGTAACAACTACTTCTGTTTATTATATTAAAACCAGAGATTCATCTGAAGACAACAAGGATGACTGTGCACCACGTTGCCTTAAATAACACCTTAAATTTATTTGAAATTTAGCTATGAACTTGTATCCTAGACCTGCATCAGAATTAAAATGTCATCAGAGGACAAAACAGAATCACAAAGGACAAAAGGTCACTTTAACTTACTACGGTTTAACAATAAATTTAAAAATCTTAAAGCTTAGTATTATAAGCTCTTAAAGGTGCTGGAGGGTTAAAGGGACATTTGCCTAGCATGAATAAGGCTCTGGATTCTGTCCCCAAACAACACTGCAAAAAATAAAGTTAACATTTTTGCTGAATTTACTTAGTTCTGATAGGCTACTTTCTTGCTTCACCAATTAACATTTTCACTTACTAATACTATGTGAATGGTTTTATGTTTGCTTGCTTGCTTTTTAATTTAATTTTTTTTAGGCTAGCATACATGGTCATAGTCATCATTGTGGGATTTTCTTCGTTTTTTTTTTTTTAAGATTTATTTTTATGTGTGTCGGTGTTTTGCCTGCATGTTTGTCTATGTGAGGGTGCCAGATCCCCTGGAACTGGAATTACATACAGTTGTGAGCTGTCATGTGGGTGCTGGGAATTGAATCCAGGTCTTCTGGAAGAACATTCAGTGCTCTTAACCACTGAGCCATCTCTCCAGCCCCATTTTTTAAAAAATTTATTTATTTATATTTTATGTATGCTCTGCATGCCAGAAGAGGGCATCAGATTCTATTACAGGTGGATGTGAGCCACCATGTGGGTGCTGGGAATTGAACTCAGGACCTCTGAAAGAGCAGCCAGTGCTCTTAACCACTAAGCCATCTCTCCAGCTCCCTTTTCTTTGTTCTTAATGGTAGTTATTTCTGTGGTGACCAACTTTTCTGATTTACCTGTGACAACAATTTTCCAGATCTAGGGCATTCAGTGTGAGAATTAGCGTTGTTCTGAGAAAGCCAGAGCAATTGTATACTATTGCTACTCTATCTACCTTGTATAATCTGCCTAGAAAACAAAGATCCTGCAGCTGACCTCAGCAATTTTACAGTCTATGTTCTGATTTAATGCCTTTAATGTAAAAAAGGGAGAAGGGAGGGAGAGGAGGAAAAGAAATGATTAGAGAAGAGGGAAGTAGGAAGGAAGAGGAGAGGGGTTCCTCATGCAAAAGAAGCAAGGCTCTTTCCAATCCCATTGCCTTCTGTTTATTTTTAAACATCTTCTTGTCACTTTGATTCAATAGGCAACCAGACAGTGCGTCTTGGGCATCTATTACCTCTCTTAATCAAGGGTTCAAATGTTCTCTGACAACATCTGATTTTTGCCTTCCACAAACCAGGCATGAGATATAGAAGAAAATTAAATAAAGCTTGCAGAGCATCTATTAAACCTAAAGCAGGCTTTGAGATTTCCCAGAGGATTCCTGGAAAAATCACAAGGATTTATCTTTTACCTTATAAAAAGAAATGCTCAAAATAAATAGGTTTGGAAGGTTGAATGGAAGAAGCTGTCAAGTCAGAAAACACCCTCTGTCTTCCCTAGAACCAAATGCGTGCCAGTGAGATGTTATTAGCATAAACACTAAAGAAACCTCACACTTTATATGCAGTTCTTAGGAATTTATCAATGCCTCATTTCTGCATGTATTTTACTTTTAAGGAAAAAAAAAACCACTAGATAGAGGTCCTATAAAATTGTTCTGTTGATCTTTCCTGCAAGTATGTGGGTCTTAATAGTGTTTTACCTGATGATATTCATCAAAAATGTTTTCCAATTGTTGTTTGAAGTGTGAGTTGACAACAAACCCTTTTCTTTAAAAGNCAAAACTGAATCAAGTCATGTTTAGCCAGTGTTTTGCAGGGCATATCCATCCGATCTTCTCTTGAACAGAAACATTTAAAGTTACCCCAGGTTTTCTGAATCCCTTTGATGTCTGTGATAGATGATATACTTGCTATATANAAGAACTATGATATAACTCAATAATTTTCCTCTACAAAATATGTTCATTCAATTTTATAAGATGGACACGCTATTTAGTGACTTCTTCGAAAATAGTTTTTTTTTACCATTTACAAAATTTTATTTTTCTAGATTACTTTATGCATTACTAGAGTTTATTGCAGACTTAAAATCATCAGGATTCAATGTTATATGATTATTTATTTACCTAGGGAACAATCAGAATCTACTCTGAATCTGTGAAAAATGTATGGATAAGTGTGATGGTTTGAGTGAGAAATGTCCCCCATAGACTCTGGTGTTTGAACACCTGGCTCCCAGGTGGCAGCACTGTTTGGGGTTTAGGAGGTGCAGCTTTGTGAGAGGAAGTAAGTCACAAGAGGTAGGGCATTGAGAGTTTAAAGCCTCATGCCACTTCCAATCTGTTCTCTCTGCTTCATGCTTACGGTTGAGGATGTGAGCATGCATACAGTTGGCTGTTCTGGCCACTATGCCTGTTGTTGCTCTCTCTCCCTGCCTTGATGGACTCTCATTCCTCTGGAACTGTAAATCCTGTAAATCCAAACAAACCCTTTTCTTCTATAAGTTGCCTTGCTCATGAGGGGTTTNGTTTGTTTGTTTTGTTTTTTAAATCATAGCAACAGGAAAGTAATGGATAAGAGAGCTGAGGNACTACCAAACCAGCAGCATTGCCCCNTGCCAGCTGTGACTTTAACTTTCCAAAGTGCAATCTAAACAGCTGGAATTATTCACAAGGGCAAGAAATCTACAAAGGAATAAACAGAAGCAGAAACTACATGATCTTTA
>LZPO01035033.1:62921-75147 GCA_001675575.1 Neotoma lepida | reverse complement strand
GGACATTTGGACATTAGTTTTTAGTCATTATACATAAAGTAGTTATAAATAATTATACTTAACATATAAATGTATATAGTTTATTCATGTGTATGTCTGTTGTGTATATGTGCACCATGTGTAGGTGCCCTTGGTGAATGGCAGGGCGGGTGTTNGANCTCCTAAAGTGGGTTCTGAGTTATGGCTGCCTCATGTGGGTGCTGGGAACTGAACCCTGGTCCTCTGNAAGAGCAGCAAGTGCTCTCATCTGCTGAGCTAACCCCCCTAAGTTTTCAAGAAACTATTAAACTCATTTCCAGAGCACCCTTACCATTTTCTATTCTCTCTAGCAATGCACAAATAACCTAAAAATCTCTGTATCCCAGCTAGCATTTAATTTTATCAGTATTTACAATTATAGCCATTCTGAAAAGCACTGAATACTATGCCACAGTATTTAAGTTTGAATTCTCCAATGCCTAATGTTGTTGAACATCCTNGTGGTTATTTGCTGCCCTGCTACCCCCATTGGTGGAGTTTCCACTCAGATCTTCTGGCCATTTTCTAACTGGATTATTTGTATTCCTACCATTGACCTTAGAGTGGTCTTCACTTATTTGGGGGATGAGTTCTCTGTTAGATATGTGATTTTCTACCACATTTCCCTCCTTCCATCAGTTTCTAATCATAGTGCTACTTTTAAATTATAATTTAGTTCAAAAAACTCTAAGGGACTTGATAGACCACAAAAAGAATGGGGTTTATTAACAATACCATGTCAGTTAGGGTAGGTCATCCAAGGCTAACAGAGACATGTTTTGCTTAGGTATAGCTTTTAGNAGAATCTTGAAGAAATCTGTGATTGATTACAGGAGCCTTGAAGACTATCAATTAGGGGCTATAAAATGGTGAAAGTCCCAAAGTGCAAACAGCAAAGCCTTCTTAAGACCTCCCCAGGCATTATCTTATTCCCCCTGTAGAGGCAATGACCACCCCACCTGAAGAGTAGTCACCCTCTCAGAGATGGCTCTTTTGGAGGCCAAAGGTCCTTGTCTATTGCTGCGTGGCAGGAAGATTTCTTAAGTTGATCTAGAGTTTCCTTTGAAGGACCATAAATGACGGGGTGATAAAGTTGGGGCCGATAGCCACAATGCATGCAGTTCGAGGTATTAATTAACTTACTCAACAGTCTAGAGAACTGTGCTCAGTGGGTGGAGGGAGCAGGAAGGGAGTGGAGAGCAGCATTTGACCAGGTCCTTCTGGCTGGCAAAAGTCTGACAGAAGTAGTGAGGTGATAAGATGGGTCAGTAAGGGAGCTCCTGGCATGTATAGGCAGAATTGTCCCTTCCTTGCTAAGATTTCCTCAGCACCATCCCAGTCAACTGAGCAGAATTAAGAGAGTCATCCAAGGAGGAGTTGGAAGACAGACTTTCTGAGCCAGTTCCTAAAAACAGAAGGAGCATTAGTCAGGGGAATAGGGAGGGAATGGAGTGGGGACCCCCTGCATTCACTTCAGGACAGAAGCCCACGTCCAGCAGCTTCAGGGGGAAACTAGGAGCCTCAAACACCAAGTGAAGAGGGCATGTGCTGTGTGATGGAAGTGGAGGTGCTGCCATGGGCACAAGCAACTTCTGAAGGCCCACTTTATCTGTCTCTTATACACATCTAGATGTGTATAAGAGACAGCTGAGGCATTGCTTCTGGTTCTGTTTTTAAATTTAAAATTTTTGAGACAGGCTGCCTGCCAACACTCTATTTAGCCAACAATGACCTCGAACTCTTGACTCTCATGTCTCCAACTCCTGAGGGCTGGGATCACAGTAGTCTGCCACCACACCTGGCTCCCACTTCAGGTTCTTTAGAAACACNTTCTGAAGGTATTTCCTCCTGCCCTAATTCCCCCAATAATGGACCCAAATATGACCTGGTGCTGCATGTTTGTGCCTCCTAGAAATCTCCCCCTTACCTTCTAAATCCCTTCCCAGCTTGCAGGAGGTCNTCCGGAAGCCTGTATCCCATCTACTATCTGTACCACTGGCTATCTGGCGGGAATGCCCACTTTGTATCTGGTCCTGATGTGGCATTTTCTGTACAAACGGCCTAACAGATCTCCTGGCACTGAGAAGGGCATCACTACACATGAAAAAACTCTGGGGGGCATCTCAGTTCCCTAAGGCTATGACCAAAGTGCTTCTATCATTAAATCTTTCCGNAATCAATTTCANTTCATTGATGTGCTGCNTTGTTGCTCTTTGNTCAGCTGAACATAACAGAAAGTTGTTCTCAAGATTTGGGAGCCAGAAATGAAAGATGAGNGTTGGTGTGGCTGAATCNTCTTCCCTTTGAACCTTCAGAACCTCTTTCCTAGGTCCTAGGGTCACGTGACCNTCTTTGCCGTTCATTGATATGTAAGTTTGTCACTCCCATTTTTGATTCTATCTTCAAATCTCATTGGATCTAGGACTGACCCTTATCTAGCGTGACCTTATCATGGTCCTTACCTTAATCACATTTCCATCGTTTGCTTGCTGTTTAGTTTATTATCACATTCATTTGTGTGTGGGGGGGCATGTAGAAGTCAGAGGAGAGCTTTGGGGGTCAATTCTCTCCTTCTGCCATGTGGGTCCTGGGGATCAAACTTAGGTCATTGGGCTTGCTTGTGAGTGCTTTACCCATTTGTGACATCTTCCTGGCCCTATTTNTTTGTTTTAAGAAAGGGTATCACTAGCCTAGGCTGGCTTCTCACTGGCAATCCTCCTGCTTCAGCTTCCTGAGTGATGGGACTGTAAATGTGCACACCACCTGCTTTTTGAGTGAAATAAATAAATAAATAAATAAATAAATAAATAAATGAAGGACATGACTGTTCTTCAGGAGTGGAAGAGAAGATTTATTGTAGATATGAGGGCGAGCACAGCCAGAGACATCTGGAAGAGTTCAGACTGAACATGATCAGCCAACTGAGCCAGGCCAAGTGAGGAGGGGGATGGGGAGAGGGGAGAGGAAAAAAAAGGAACCTGGAGCAGCAGTCAAGAGGCTGAGAGGCCAAAATGGCCCCAAAAAGGACCAGCATAGCCAAAATGGCTGGGTTACATAGGAATCAGAGCAGTTGGGAAAGGGTAACCCAGCCCTTGGGCTGGAGAGTTCAGGGTAGNGGGTGGGGTATGCCAGCCAGGAGGATCCTATAACTGGCAGGGACTGAGGGATCCAAGAGAACCTGGTGGCCACCGTCAGCTTTGATATGTTAATAGGTACCTCAGTTAGCCATTTGTCCCATGTTTGAGACCTAACACTTCCCATTAGGTTTAAAATAATTAAGTTAATAAGAAAATCACCACCTTCCCCAGTTTTTGGTCTGAGATTCAAAGAAACAGTTAGGTTTGTCAGTCCTTTCCTTATCTCCCCTTAGTGTCACCTTATTCTAGTTTTTTGGCATCTAGTGATGTGGCCTCCAGGAGAGGGGACAGTCTGTGGCATAAAAAGATTCAAGTGTGAGTCTTAGATCTGCCTCTTGGCTCCACCTGTGAAGCCCTATAGGGAAGAAAGGAAGTTGCCACCACCCTGCTTGTCATATACAAGGAGTCTAGGAGAGTAAGCAGTTCTCCACAGTTCCCATTGAGATACCTCAGTCTGCACAGAAGCCACCCTGATCATGTGTCTGGAAGTTCCTGAATTAGTGTTGGGGGANAAAATTACCGTAAAATTTGGTATTGTAAACAAAGCATATCATTCCACAGTTCTAAGGGTAGGAAATGAAAGCAGCCTGTGTAGATCTGGGCCTCAACTTTTAAGATCGCTCAGAGACTGTAGGGGAGACACCTCAGTTATTCTAAATGTGGGCTTCCTCCCTACCCCCATATGTCCTCATGACCCAGTGCTGCCTTCCTGCACAANGATATCTTTTTATGACATAGCCTCAGGCATCACATGTCACCTGTGCTTCCAGTCCATAATCTGTATTCAAGGGTCATCAGGCCTTTGTCAAAATATTTCTAAGATTGACTTTTATTTGTGTGTATGTATATGTCTGTCATGTGTGTGCAGGACACTGTAGAGGCAGAAGAAGGCTTCAGACCACTTGGAGCTGGAGTTACAGGAGGCTGTGAGCCATCCAAGGTGGGTGGCTGGGAATCAAACTCTGCTTTCTGGAAGAACAACAAGCTCTCTGAACCGTGTGGTCATCTCTCCAGCCCAGAAGAATTTGGCGAAGTATTTTAAAGCTACTACAGCTCCCTTCTCCGTTTGTTCTTCACCCTCCTCCACATTCCCCCACCATCCTAAAGCTGCTTTGCTCCCCTCCCCCAACCTCGACCCCACCTGTTCAGAGTCCATGTCAGAGTGGTGTGAGTGTGGGGGTCAGTGGGCATGGCGAGTATCAAATTCAGGCTTAGAAGTCTTAGGCAGTGATCACTCGTGGGGTGGGAGTGCATGATCCCTCCAGTGGATCTAAGTGTTAAAGCTTGGGCATCTAAGTGTGGAGACTGNTTGCTAAGGAAAGAGCTCAGTGCTCACAAAAATCTTCTTCCTGCTCCATATGGCAAAGAATCCTTCTTCATAAAAGATGAGTGAAAAAAGAAAGAAAATGATTAGGGGGGGACACAATTTTAACAATGTAACTGTATACNTGTAAGCAATTTAACCCTTCTGACATTCCATTTCCTCAGCAAGAGGCCAGGGATAATAATATTCATCCTATAAAATCATTAATAATGAGGGCTAGAAGAGAAGCCCCTGTAACTAGGGTTAAAAGCAGTCATGAGCCGCTCAATGTAGGTGCTGGGACTCAGTCTTCTGTAAGAACAGCAAGTGCTGAGTCATTTCTCCAGCCCCCTTAACTAGGTCATCATCATCATCATCACATCATCATCATCATCATCATCATCACATCATCATCATCACATCATCATCATCATCATCACATCATCATCACATCATCATCATCATCACATCATCATCATCACATCATCATCATCAACACCATCATCATCAACACCATCATCATCATCAAGTATCTGCTTCTACAAACGAGATCGTTGGATGGATTCCATAGACCCTGCTTAAACACTCATGGCCTTGTTCATCACATGGCTTCTCTCTTTTCTTGTTACTCCTTTCCTCCCCAGTAATCTTGTGTGTTGCTGCTGTTTTGGCTGTGCTGAGGGTTGAACCCAGGGCCTTGTGCATGAGAGGCTAGCACTCTACCACTGAGCCACACATCCCTAGCCACTCCTTCCTAGGGATCTTTAAACAAATCCTGTACAGCGTGCTCTTTAATTGGTTACATATTGTCATTACCACACTAAAAACTTAGCAATATCTCCAGTGGTAGCAAACACCCAACTAGTTTATACGTTCCCCCAATTATGTGATTTTGTTTGTTTTGTTTTGATTTGNTTTTGTTTTTATGGTCGGTTTGTTAGCACTGGGATTCAATAAAGGACAAACAGTATAATTAGTTAATGTGTCTCCTGAGTCCCCTTTAGACTGTAGATTCTATCACAGCACCTTTCTCTGTTTCCTACAACTTACCCATTGAAGCAGCAGGTTATATGCTGTCTCCTGTATGTTACCAAATGTGTCTCTGTAATGTCCTTTAAGATGTCCCTCTGTCCTTGAATTTTATGTTTATGTTTTGCTAAACCTACAGTCTCATTGAGTTCAGAGTTGATTTCTTGGCAGGACCCCTCCCTAGCCACACTATGTAGGACACACACACTTACTCATCTGCCTCTTTGCTTTGTGACATTAACAGCCATGGATGAGCAGTGTTTCAATCCATCAACTCATTAGGAGTCATTAGCTTTTCCTAGTCATAAAATGAATATATCTTCATCTTAAAATAATAACTAATATAACATGATATAAAGTGCAGAGTAGAAATCAAGTGTCATTTTCCTCCTGGCTCATTAACTTTTCTCTTTACAGGTAACCATGTTGATGTTATCACATTTGCCATGACTTAAAAATTTGATATAATNACTTAAGAAAGGTGAACAGAGATGTCTTATGATGGTAAAGTCAGTGTGGATGACACAGAGATTTAAATGATTATGGATCAAGAAGACCTGTTATATATGTACATATAAATAACAAACAAAAATATAATTATATGTTTATTGTATGTTTTATCTATCTAAGTGTCATGAAAACAACAGCCATACCTGAGACAACCCTATAAGGAAGNCTCAGGGTGCACATGATTAATTTCCAAATAAGTAACTATTGTTCAATAGATTCTTCTAGTTCAAAGTAACTGGCTTAGACCAGAAAGAGAAATGTATTGGGAGGCCACAGGAATAACTCCTTGTGTCTTCAGCGGGAAGCATCCCTTAGCATGATCAAAGACTAGCATGTGTAGAGTATGAGAAGCCACCAGGAACATAGCAGCTGCCTTCCCAGGCTNCTCTGTCCACATTTGCATCACCCCTATCTCTACAGAACAGCTTTCTCTGCTTTTCCAAGCATGGCTGTAGAACACTTCTCTTCCCTGTCTCCTGATCTATATCCCAGGCNTGGGATCCGAGGTTCAACATCAAAGACTGGCCAGCAGCTTTAGATCCCAGTTCCCAGGANTTTACTCAGGAGTCNGGTTTCACCTAGCCCTTCCAATCCGTTATGGCTGATGAACCAAGTGAGGAAGTACAGCCATGGCTACACTGCCTCTTCCTGCTCTGGGAGAATATGAAGGTATGTGTGAGGCTTGCCTCAAGAAGAAGAGGGGTGGGAGCTATGGATGGTATTACCAAATGATGAACATTCAATGTTTTTTTTGGGGGGGGAAGGCTGGAGTGGAGTGGGCAGTGTCTTACTAAGTAGCCCAAGGTAGCCTGGAGCTTTCTATGTAGCCCAGGTTAGTCTCAAATTGCTGGCATCCTTCCAGCTGTGTCTTCAGAGTGCTGCGATGACAGGTGAGAGCCACAGCATCCTGCTCACATTCCTTGTTCTTCACTACCTNCAGAACTNAGAACATGGAAATGGAATTTATAGACTGTTGGTATCTCACAGTTCTTCAGAGTCAAAACTGAAGGCTACATATGAGGAAGTAGTACAGTCTACACTGCAGTCCAAGCCAGCATCCACCACNAGTGTAGACAGTATCNNTGACACCCACAAGGGTGCCATCCTAGCTACTTAGAATCTGAATTTTTGGTGATAGATACACTGATTATATTTGATCACCACATAATATCTTCCCATATTGAAATATCACACCATATCTAGTAAATATGTATAANTACTAAATACAANTAATGTTAAAAAGTGANGGAACAGTTTTATAACCCCAGCTGCTCAGGANGCTGAGGCAGGCAGATTACAAATGCAAGACTTGCCTTGGAAATTCAGTGAGACCTTGTCTCAAAATAAAANGCTTTTAAGAGAAAGGGCCNGGGATGTAGTTCNGTAGAGGGAATGCTTGNTTAGCATAAGGCCGTAGACTCCATCCNCAGTACAGCCAAAATAAAAATGATGGAGAGTATGAGAGCCNAGGTCACACAGGGCCTNCTATGTGACATGCAATATTGGAGAAGGGAACCTTCTGGCCCAGACATTTACTCAAGACATTTTAATTGTTGACATTGTCTCCAAATAAAGTTGAATAAGAAGGATNCAGAAACACAGTGACAGGAGAGGGTGAGTCCATTCATCTTCTGTAACGTTGTGCACCATAGTGGGGCCAGACAGACCCCGGGCAGCATTAATCTGAATGTCTTATAACCCTATCATTATCTTGGACTAGCACTGCTTAATTCTATTACATTGCCTCTCTCTGCGTTAAGCTATTTAATTTTCTACAGATAATTATTTGAGATAATCCACAATGTTTTTAATTTTGGCAAAANCTAGTGGTTCTTTTTTAGAGTTGTATCAAACTGGTCAATGATCAGGTTTTACTGTGAGAAATTCAGAACTTAAACAAAAAGATATTCAGGGTGTTGATGGGGGGGGAAGGAGGACCTCTGAGCTCATCTCTGAAGGTTTGGTAGGGCCTGTTGCTGTCACTGGAGTGTGAGGGGAATGCCATCAGTAGTGTTTCTATCAGAACAGAACGATCCCTCTCTTTACAATAGGATGACAAGAAAGGGATCCTCGTCTCAAGGCCTGGAGAGGAAAGGTCACTACTGCAACCCATAGGTACACTCTGCCTCTCTCATGCAGCTCTGCAGGTTGCAAGCCCAGAAGGGATGGATGTAAGGCAGGGCTGAAGACATAGCAAAGCCCTTACAGGAGAAGGGTTGTGGAATGTTGGGATGTTCAAGTTGGGTAGAATGGCTACTGTCACTGTTGGCATGGATAAGGGACATTCAGAGTTGATCACAGTTGGGAATTGGGCTGTCTATTTTTGTTAGAACAGTCTTGGTACCCTAGTTGGTTCAGGCAGTTTATAAATTAGGACTCCAAGAGAGATACTTAGGGTTCACCTTGTAAGACTTTATTTATAGGTTTGGAGGCTCCCTGGGAATAACATTTAGGGGTTCCTGGGGTTTTAGAGTCTAAAGTTTATCTTCTAACTATCTCTGTGATTGGAGGGCACTTGTCTGCATCAGAAGCTCCAGGGTTCCAGCCCGCATCCTATGTGTGTGCACGTGTGTTGTGTGTGTGTGTGTGTGTGTGTGTGTGTGTGTGTATAAAACAGAGGATCTGAGGCATGTGTATATGTGCATACAGGGTGCCAGCCTGCATCCTATGTGTGTACATGTGTGTATATGGTGTATAGCAGAGAGTCTATGTCCCTGACCTTCTCTTCTATTGTTGGGGCAGAGTCAGGGGCTTGCCTTCTGATTTCTGTGCTCATGGGTCTTGCCCGGTGCTCTAGCTCCTCCTCACTCATACCTATGGGCAAATTGTTATGCTTACCTCAACCCTGAGGGGCTTCTTTGGTCTTTTTTTGTTTGTTTGTTTAAATTCAATAAATTGGCTTTCTATGTGCTAGACACAAAGACAAACACTAGTTTGTCTATCTATCTCTATCTATCTATCTATCTATCTATCTATCTATCTATCTATCTATCTATCTATCTATCATCTAGCTGTCCTATCACCTGTCTATCTGTCTGTCTACCTGCTTTCCTATCATCTTTCTGTCACTGTTATTAAACTCACAATTATCTCACGTCTTTGACAGGTGAGCCCAGACTGAAAGGCAGGTAAACTGAGGCGCAGAGTATTTGCCCAAGTTATTTCACCTCATAGAGCAAGGAAGGGACAGAGCTGGGGCCTAAGCCCTGGGTAGAGGGATCCAGAGCTCAGCCACCACCACCTGTCAAGCCCCATTTTTTGTGAACCCTTGTGGTACCCTGTGCTGTGGCCATGGAGATTTGAGGGTGACTCCATTCTGGGTGCGTGGTTATATTTTTAGGCACCTTTGTGTGCCTCGTGACAGTGACATCCACACGTGGATCAGGCAGCAGGGCTTGAAGTTGTGGTAACATCAGCAGCTTAGCACTGGAGGTGAGAGAGGCTGAAGTACACAAAAAAAGCTGAGCAGCCACCAAGATGCAAGCTGCTGCCAACTTAGGATCAGGGCTCTGCGAAGTGTTGGAGACAGAGCTGTGGAAATGAAGAGCGGAGTTAAAGCCAAGTCTGTTGCTGTGGTTACAAACAACACCTGTCCTCCACTCCACATGTATTCCTTTGGCGGNAGGTGAACTTTGAATTAATTGTGCCTGTCCTGTGCCAAACTCCTAATGCTGTTCTTCACTCACTTTTATTACTGCTGAGAGACTGGCCACCAGCATAATTCCTTTCAAAGCCCGAGCAGGTCATTTTCTTGCTCTAAAGCCTCCTTGACTCCCTATTGTCCACTAGAACCAGTCCTGGCATTCAGGCCATTCAGTGAGTATGACACTGAGTTTCATAGGCCCAGAGCGCCTGAAGTTAGGACCACGATCCCTACATGTGCTTGTACCAGGGCCATGCCTGGTCTGCCATCCAGGCTTAAATGTTGAGTATGGTGTTTATGTATTCGAAGGGGAGGTCTCATGAGGGAGGCCTCAATACCTGAGGTAGTATGGGACAACTTGTGGTGTTTCAAACATTTCTGACTGCCAATGGGTGTGACACTTGGTCATTAGCTGGTACGTAACAGGCCTTCAGAAATACCTGTTTGTGAATGGTGTCTTCAAGAACCCCTGTCTGAGTTCTCTATGGATGGGGACACAAACCAAGGCTGATCAGGAAAGTGTTGTCCCACAGCATAAGCAAGTCTAGGCTTTCTGCTCCTTTGGTGACATTGATGATAAAAACAAAAACAAACAAACAAACAAAAAACAGAACAAAGTATTTCTAGTGCTTGACTGTCTTAATTAGGGTTTCTATTGCTGTGAAGAGACACCATGACCACATCAACTCTTATAAAGGAAAATATTTAATTGGGACTAGCTTAACAGTTTCAGAGGTTTAGTCCATTATCATCATGGTAGGACATGGTGACATGCAGGCAGGCATGGTGCTGTAGAAGGATCTTACAGTTCTATATCTTGATCTACCAGTAACAGGAAATGAACTGTGTACCACACTGAGGGTAACTTGAGCAAAGGAGATGTCAAAGCCCACCCCCACAGTGACACACTTCCTCCAACAAGGCCACACCTACTCCAACAAAGCCACACCTCCTAATAGTGCCACTTCCTTTGTGGGCCATTTTCTTTTAAACCACCACATTAACTAAGGCAGTTTCTCAAACTTGTTATTTGTTATATTCATGTGGGTAAACCTTTGTCTTGTGCCCTGCAGGATGCTTAGCAGTGTTCCTGCCGAAGTCCTGAAATCACATCACCAGACATTGCTGAGGCTGAGTTACCCATCAGGAACCCCTGGCCTAGGACAGCAGCTCTTAATTCTGGGGGCTTTCCTAGTCACCCGGGAACTTAAAAACTAAAGATGCCTGTTGTTTTGCTACAGCCCAAATAGAACTGATTCTGGGGACAGCCTGGGTACAGGAGACTATAAGAACTCCCCAGGGACTTCTCATCTTACTACAGAGATAATTGTTCGCCCATGTTTATTGGTGCGCTATTCATAATTGCCAGGAATTGGAAAAAGCCAAGATGTTCATCAACTGATGAATACATGAGGCACTATGGGAAGCTGTGGTGTGAATTGATAACAAAAATGTGGTACATTTATACAAGGTAATATTGTTCAGCTGTTAGGAAAAATTGAAATCATAAAATTTGCAGGTAAA
The DNA here is from genome assembly GCA_001675575.1 of Neotoma lepida. Taxonomy (NCBI): domain Eukaryota; kingdom Metazoa; phylum Chordata; class Mammalia; order Rodentia; family Cricetidae; genus Neotoma; species Neotoma lepida. Next base: position 63,983 of record LZPO01035033.1, on the reverse strand, counting down.
TGGATGGGGCTAGAAACAATTATTCTGAGTGAGGTAACCCAGATCCAGAAAGACAAACATTGCATGTTTTCTCTTATATGTGTATGTTAGCTTTTCTGCTTTAGATATGTGTATTTCATTCAGAATAACCACAAAGGAGGTAGCTAGTGAGGGACCATAGGGGAGAGTGGGCTCTTCTGAGTAAGGGGAAATGGAATATAATGTTATAAAGGGATGGAAGGGAAACTGAAACAGGAAGATTAAAGGAGGTGGGGGATATGAGGGCTGGATAGAGGCCCTTTGAAACGCCATATTAAAACCTACTACTGTAGAAGCTGCCTAAAATATACACATAGTGAAAGGAATTTAAATGGAGTCACCATATATGTAGGGGAGACAATACCCCAACTAGACATCATATTCTACCAAATAAAATCCTCAGTACCAGGAATGGGTTTCATCTTTTAGAATCATTGTCTAAAGGGGTCCCATTGACCCCTCAAACACTATAGGCTATTGCCAATGCTATTGGCTACCCTCCACAATCTGACAGGAAGACCCTATTGCTGAAGACACCTCATAATTATGGCACAGAACATGGGGAAATCTACCTGGTACTTAACTGAAAGCTTTGCCTCTACTGGATTGCATTCATAGTACTAGACGGTGCTTTATACATTACCGGAAGAGAAAAATAATCACCAACATGACCCAGCTATCAACCTGTGAGCTATAATAGTGACCTGTCTGCAAAGTATGCCCAGTGGCACAACAGTGGCAAGAACGTGAGGGGAGTAACCAACCACCACTACTTCTTTTTTTAAAATTTTTTTAAAATCTTTTTTTCTTTATTAAGAAATTTTTTATTCATTTTACATACCAACCACAGATCCCCCTCTCTTCCCTCCTCCCAATCCCTCCCAGCCTCCCCCCTCTCAAACCCACCTCCATTTTCTCTTCTGAAAAGGTAAGGCCTCTCACGGGGAGTCAGCAGAGCCTGGTACATTCAGATGAGGCAGGACCAACCACTACTACTTCTTTTTTCTTTTCTTCTTCTATTATTATTCTTTCTTCTTCTTCTTC
>LZPO01035033.1:51575-62574 GCA_001675575.1 Neotoma lepida | reverse complement strand
CTCCTCCTCCTCCTTCTTCTTCTCCTTCTTTCTTTTTTAGATCAGGTGTAAGGCCCATTCCATGAAACGAAACCTGTATTATTAGAGAGTCTAAGAACTTGAGACTGGATAGGTCATGGCCTAGGGGAAATCCTGCTATTATTCTNCTAAATGAATATAACAGTAAAGCAACCCCTAATGACATACTGCTATACCCATGGATCAGTTCATCACTCAGTTCTCAGCAGAGAAACTTCCTCTTGCAGTACGTGGGAATTAACACAGACCCACAACTGAATAATGTGCAGAGAGTGAGACTTTGAAGTGCTCAGCCCTGAATGGATGTCTTCATCAAAGTCCTCTCTGAAAGGCTGAGGGATATATGCAGAAAATGGAAAGATTCTAGGATCCGGATGATTTCAAGGAAATAGCATTTTCCAGACACATCAGGGCAGAAGTACAAACTAATGACAGAGATTGCGACAACATGCACAAGACCTGCATAAGTTCAAGTTAGACCAAAAAAACTCCAGCGCAAAGGANGGGAAGTGGGCACAAAGTTCCACCAAGAGCCAAGAAACCATTCACAAGTGATGGCTGCTGGGAGAGAAAAACAAAACAAATTGTCTTCAGTAGCGTGGTAATGGGGGCAGGCTTCGTGAGTAGACGGCCAACACAAATCAGACTCCATGGTTTTNAGTGTCTTTTTTCTTTTGTGTTAAGAGAAAGATTTTGAAGTTGGGTAGCTAGAGTGGTGAAGGATCTGCAAGAAGTTTGGAGATGGGAAAGAAAATTATAAAAATATGCTGAAGAAAATTCTCAAAGAGTAAATTTAAAAAAATACCAGAGTAATCAGGCTTGGTGAGCAAGGAGGAGGGGGAAGAGGAAGAGAATGTGTAACTCCCCAAGTGGCTATCTAATATGTAGTCAGGTGTGAGAATGTTCTGGTGCTGGGAAGTCTGCAGGCTTCGCATCCCATCTGTGTGGAGGAAAGGCAGATGCTTAGACAGAAGCAAGGTCTAGGCTGGTGTGGAGCTGCCCTGTGAGCAGTGACTAAGTTGGGACTTGAACTCTGCCTGTAACTCCTCCTAACCCAATACTATTTCCAAAGCATGGAGTTTGGCTGGATTGACTGGTTGTCAGGTTAACCAGGGAGGGTGAGGGGGTGAGTCCTCCATGTGAGCCTTCCCTTATTTCAATTATTTTCTCTATCCTTCCTGCCCTTCCAGTGCTGGTGTGCTCTCTCTTCCTGGATTGAACCTAGGATCTTCTGTATGCTAGTCAAGCACTCTACCACACAGCCACATCTCCCAGTTGCTTCCATTTCTTTCTTTCAAATATTTATTTTTTAATTTTAAATGTTTGTATGTGCCTGTATATATATATTACATAATATATAATATATGCATATATGTATACACACACACACACATATATATATATATATATACACATATGCACCAGGTATGTGCAGGAGCCCAAGGTGACCAGAATAGGGTGTCAGATCACCTGGAGTCAGAGGTACAGGTGGTAAGGAGCTGCCATGTGTGTTAGGACATGACCTGGGTCCTCTGCAAGAAAAAGCACTCTTAACTGCTGAGCTATCTTTCCAGCCCCTTCTCTAGGTTTCTTTGCAGCAATGGTGGCACAGTCAGCAATCACCTCCACTTGAGTGGGAAGCTGCTCTCCCATTTTAGAGGGATTTGCAGGTCTCATGTAGAATGGTGAGAAGAACGGCTTGGCATCAGCCCACCAGTGGGTGGGGCCAAGTCAAATCCAATCAGTATCTGCCTTTGATCAGGGTTCCCCCCATTCTAGCTTTGAATGAAAATCCTGTCCATTTCATTAATAGATAACACTGGGACATCTCTGGGTGCACAGTGCACCCGTGAGGCCAGATTCTGCTGACCAGCCCTCTCAAGGCTCTCAGTGCCTAGGCTGCAGGTGACTCCTGCTTCTGTGGCTTCACTATACTGTGGCTTGGGTTGGACAAGTGATGTGGAAAGTACTTAACACCCAGATGATAGACACCAAANGATGCACTCTCCAGGGATAAGCTCGTGCCTCTGGGGACGAGCTGTACCCTCAGGACTAAGTCCTCTGGGGAAAGATGCACAGCTGTACCCTCAGGACTAAGTCCGCACAGCTGTACCCTCAGGGCTAAGTCCTCTGGGGAAAGATGCAGAGCTGTACCCTTGGAACTAAGTTCTCTGTGCCTTTGCAGTTTCTCTCTCTACCCAAGGGAGGCATCAGGAGAAACCAGCCTCGGAGGCCCTTTTTAGCACGGACAGGTGGATGTGAAATTTCTCCAAAACACACGTCTTAAACAGAGATCACCTTTATTGAGGGTAGTTTCATCTTAAGAAAAGGAAGCGGCAAGGCGATAAGATAGACTTTGCTGACAGATGCCTGGGTGCCTATGTGTTCCAGCCCCATGCTGGGGGAGGGGTGGGGGCTCCTGACCATGGGCCCATCCCACTTGTTCCTCAAGACCAAGGCTATCTTCTTGGGCTGCTCACTGCACTTTCTTGAACACTTGCTTGCAGATCACACCCTGGGCTCTCATCTCCTGGAGTAATAAAGACACTTGTTATTAGCTGAAGCAATGTTACACTTGAGGCTCAGAGCATCTCAGGACAGAGACTTGGGACATATTCAATGGCTACTGTCATCCCCCATGAGCTTAACTAATTCCTTAGGAAGCTGATGGAGTGGGAGCCACGGAGATCAGGTTCTCTGATTCCTACAGACAGAGCTGACTGGGAGAAGGATTGTCTCTTGAGTTGACCAGTAGGAGCCCTTGATGGCTCCCCTCTCCCTACTCCCTTAAAAAGTCAAAGAGCTTTAGGAACCCAGGTCTGGGACAGTCTGTGCTCAGGCTCGAAGGAACTAGTTNGCTAGGTTGTTTTAGAATAGGCAAGGATTTAAGCCTGGGCTGTCTACTGGAGTTACCTGGAGTTTGGGAATAATAATGCTGAGTTGCCAGTATCTCAGTGGGTGGAGCCTGGCCTTCCAGGTCGTTCCAAGAGCAACCAAGATGGCCCAAGATCTTCCCACAGGGGCAGCTCCTGCTGACCATGGCCAGGGGGCAATGGCAGTCAAACTCTGTGTCTTCTGAGTTGTTGGAAAGTGGANCTGGAAAGCTGGACATTNGTGTGATGTTCANTGCAGTTTAAGTGCTGACTGAGGAAACTTGAAGCCCTTTAAGAGCNAAGTNAAACCATCTGAAAACCTTCCACACCCTGATTTGCAGCCTCTGGCNNAAAGCCTTGGGGCTNAAGAGTAAGGGGACACTGAGATCATGCCTGCCCTTTTTGCAGCTAAGCAAACAGGGGCCCAGGGAAGAGCCTGAGTTGGGGATGGACCCCACAGCATAGGCCCCATGCAGCTGGCCTCTTCCCCTCACAGCTCACATCCTCACAGCTGCAGAGCTCAGATGCAGCAGGATGGCATTATCAGACTAGAATGAGGACAGCAGGGGACCTACCCAAGGCACCCAGTGAGTGGCCCAGGATTATCTGGACCAGGTTCCTTCTGCAAAAGGGTAGTTGGGGAGTTCCAGGGTGGAGGAGTGATAGNAGACTTCNCCCTCAGAGGACATGGGCCGTGTTAGCTCTCTGGGAGCTCAGGCCTCTGTACTTGCCTTTCCCAGGCTGAAGACAGAGTGAAAGTGGCTTTGAGCTGAGGCTGAGGGTNAAGAATAGGACTGGACTGAAGAGAGCCTTACTTGGCCCCTGGCCTAACCTGAGATCACATTCAGCTTGGTGAATTCAGCTTGACCCTGGCTTGGTTGTGCACAGGGCACAGACACATTATTTGGAAGCAAAGGTTGGGCCTGTGCTTTGTGGACGTGCAAGCCAGCCTTTCAGAGTTCCACATCTTCACCACCAAAATAGGAAGCTGATTCTCATTTCCAGAGAGCACGAGGGCCTTGCCAGCTGCTAACACTACCAAGTGCCTCTCCACCTGCTCCCTCTGGCTGGCCCTTGGGTCAGCCTAGACCTTGAAAACAAATCGTATGGCTTTCCAAGTCACTCAGGCATCTTCTCCAGACCCTCAGAGGAGAAGCGTCAGAATAGAACCAACGCCTCACTAAGGTGTTCTTTTCCAGCGTCGATTCACTCCTTCAGGGAATAAGGGCCTCTAGGAACACAACCCGGGTCCCCTTCATGGAACCTACCAGGTGCAGCTCGTCACCCTCGATCCACTGGGTCCAGCCACGCCCCTCCTTCTCGCCCTTCTGCACACACTGGAGCTTGTCCCCGTCCCAGCTCACTGTGGTCTGCCAAGCAAAAAAAAAAAACCCCACAGTAGTCAGTTCTGGGGAGGCAGCCCCCGGGAGACTGGAGGAGAGGAAGGCTCCTGACCTCAATAACTCAAGATGCGCCTCTGGCAATTTTAGTGTGGAAAATTTGCAGCCTAATACTCCCTGCCCACCACGTGCTTTTATTAAAGTGTGCAGATCAGTTTTAAAATTTATGAAAACCTTCATAAATTCCATTTAAAAGGGCAATTAGGGAGGGAAAATGTCATTGAGATAGGGTTGAGAATGGGGATTGGGAAGGAGGGGCTTCNGGGGCTGAGCACAGGCTGTGTATGGATGGGCATGCTAGTCAGAGTCTTGCCCCTGCACCTTGCCTGTGAGAACCCTGTCTATCCCCAGACATATCAGCCATTCAATCATTATTCAACTTTTGCTAGGTCTTGTAATACCTACAAGGCCCCACCCANGCCCTCAAAGAGCCCCCATCTCCAATGAACTCAGCTTTCAACAGCCCGAGACAGGTGTTGGCTGACAGGCACCTGCCTCTCTGAGCCAAGTCTCAATCTCCATGTTTGTAGCCAGCTACATGGACTGGAACCTCCCATATATGGCCCAGGTTAGGAGACTCACTCTGCTCCTCTGGGTGGTCAGTGGGGCTCTGAAGTCCCCCTTTCCACTCTGCTATGTGGCTTCATTTTAAAGACCTTATGTCATTGATGTTTCATGCCAGAGACGTTAGGGGTCAGTAGTAAACTAAGGAAGGGGAGGCCAGGGAGGATACTGGGATGGGCTCCAAGGAGGAAGGGTGGGCCCGTAGGAGAAAGGTTTGGTGGTCTGTCATGAGGATAAAGGCAGAGGCAGGATAGAATAAGGTACGAGTACCCAGGATCTGAACTATGTGCATAGTCCTCTTGTCCTGCATGAGACCAGCCTCCAGGCTGCACTCTAGCTGATACACCTCAACCCCACATCCCACCCTTCAGCCTTCACATCTTCACAGAGCACAGTGTGCCCTTCCAGATGCTGAGATGGGGAGAGAGGCATCCCTGAGGTGTTTCTGGTTCTTTGGAGCAGCCAGGACCCACCTAAGAACACAGGGGTGGGTAAGAGCCTCAAAAGAGGACTGGAGCTCAGTCTGGTCTCCCTGGAACGGCCAATGAATAAGCACCTAGTGTCAACAGGACCTCAGCTGAGTGAACAGACACGCCCAGGACCTCACCCACATGCCATGCCCAGCTTTTGGATACACATCCTTGCCATTAGGGAAGGTCCTTACCATGAGTCCTGCCTCCCCCTGCAGTGGGAAGGGCTCTGTTCACTCTTGCTCACTGTGTGGCTCTGAGTGAGTTTAACACTTCCTCTGAGTCCCCATATTCCCACAGGTCATGAGGGCGCTGACTCAGAGGCTTTAGATAGCTCAGGTTCTGAGCTGCCTGTGTTCTCTGTCACACTCAGCTGAGCATCAAGACCACCAGTAACAGGCTAATGCAGACGGGAGAGAGAGGAAAACTCTGGGCAATGGGTGTGGAGTGAGAACTGGAGGATCTTCCCCTTTCTCCCCTTGCTGCCTTTCAAGGGGCACCAGCCCCATCTTTGGGCTTGCTGATCGCTACTGCCCTCTAGTGTTGAGAGGAGCCTGCAGTGAGACACACAGGAGGAATCTGGGGAGATGGATCTGTCCATCTCAAGTAGAAGGGTGTGAATCAGAGCTCCAAAATCCATGTAAAAAGGCTGGTGTGACCTCTGCTTATAATACCATTGCTGGGAGACAGATATCAGAAGATCCTGGGGACNCCGGCCTAACCTGTGAACCACAGGCTAATGGGAAACGAAACCAACNAACCAAACAGAAAAACACAAAGGTAAAAGGTACTTCTGAGGAATGTCTACATATGTACACATGTGTACATGCACCTGCACATGTAGATGGGTGTATATGTACACACACACAGAGACACACACACACTCTGCTGGGTAGACATTTCAGGAGACAGAGTGACTGCTGCACAAGCTGATGANCTAAGTTTGGATCCTCAGAGCTCACACTTAAAAGCTGTGCACAGTAGTGCACATGTCTGTCATCCCAGGGTGCCCCTCGGAGCAGATGGGAGGTGGATAGAATTGCCTGGAACAGGTGGACCAATTAGCCTAGCCTAGCAGCAGTGAACAAGAGACCACGTCTAAAACAAGGTGGAAGGTGAGAGCCGACACCTGAGGTTGTTCCCTGACCTCCACATGCACGTCTTAGCACATGTGCACCTGTACTCACTGGCATGAACACAGACACACAGACATACAGAAGTGAGGCAGGTGCAGCCAGCTGTGCAAACACTTTGCACAGGAATAAATCTAGTCTCAGCTCCTGGAGGGGGTTCACAGTGAGCGAGGGGCACAGGAAGACTTGTGGGCGGCTCCTCTCCTTGAATCAGAGGCTCACTTGGGGCACATGTGTAGCCTCAAGCTTGAGAAAGCCCAATCTCCTGGTCAGAATACAGTGTAAGTCCATGTCCTGTGAGGCTGTGATGGGCCAAAGCTGTTACCTTATGTCCCAAATGTGGCAAAAAGCCATACACTGGGTGTCATCCATGCCAGGCTTGGGATGGGGAGAGAGATAGAGAAACAAGTCCTTGGCTTCAAAGAGCTCCTAAGAACACTTGGTTTCCCTAGCAACCGATCAACTTGTGTTTATGTAGAGACCTACTCTGCAGGTGAAGGCCTCCTGACCCCATCTAGGCATGGATGGACTGGCTGGATCTCAGTTTTGCTGTGATTTACAGTTTTGCTTTTTCCAGGAAAGTTAGTTAATGGGCATACAGACACCCTCTGTAACAGAAAAGAAGAAACAGAAACAAGTCTATGTAATCTTGCTTCTTCAGCGATAACTGCCCAACATTCTGGTGTACTTCTGTCCAGCTGTCTATCAACACACCTATATAGTTCTGCTTTTAGAAAATTAGGATTGCAGTACTTATGCCTTTTTTAATGCCTTATCATTTCTTCATTCATTAGAGACAACTTCCACTTCGACAAATTGTCTCCGTAAGCATTCTTTTCACTGTTATGTACTATCCAGAAAATGGCCACATAATTTGTAAGGAGCAGAGAAAAATGAAAATGAGGGACTCCTATTCAAAGATGATCACAATTTGAAGACAGCAACACAGACCATTTGGCCAAGCGAGGAGCCCCTGGGGCCTGCCTTGCACTCAGGCCCTTGAAGCCGGCCCTGGTGATATTTTAGTGAACATACACACCGTTATTCAGCCGATTACTTATTCTTGGGCATTTGGGTATTTTATAATTCTATACTAGTATAAATAAGACTTTCTCGTACACACAGTTTTCAACACATTTCCTCAGAACATATGTCCTCAGGAGGAACTGTCTTATGGAATCGTGTGGAGATTTTTAAAGCTTTTGATGACCATGCCAACTGGACCTCCAGACTCACACCTGTTTACCCTCCAGTGCGTGTCAGAGAATGGCCGTGACTGGGATATGACTTCAGTCAGGAGGACATTCCTGATGCTTTTCAAGTCTCAAGGAGAGGAAAAGCCTGGGGTGTGTGTGACATGAACTGATACCCTAGACTCAGGAACCCCACCTTAGAAATGAAGGCCAGATACATCCAAGGACAAGGCAGGGGATAGTCTCATTTTGACTTAGCCTCTCAGAGCTCTTCCCCAACGTCACAGGAAAGTACAAAGGGCTGGAGCCAGGGTGGCTGGTATAAGCAAATCCAGTCTAAGTTTTCTTAAAAAATGAACAATAATCCACATCTCTTAGGCTGTGTCAGCAGCTTTTTGAGAGAGACATGTGCCAAGAGATGAGTGAGGACAATTTTATACCACTCTGACAAGGGACTGTCATTTCAAAAGCCATTATCCACCTTCCAACCACTCAGAAATCCTAGCTGGTACTGCAGCCAGAAAGTCTGAATGGCCCTGTCCCAGGGATGTCTTTATGCTCCTTTGTCCCTTTTAGGTGACCAGTACTGGTTGTGACAGTGACCTGACATGACCTGTAAACACTGAGACTCAATGTGGCTCTCAGGAAACTTGTGACATTTATTAAAGTTCCCACAGACTGCCACTCACTCACTCCAAGGACAGGGGTGACTGGTCACTTCTGTACCTTCATGCTTGTCCACCCAGCCCTGCCAGGTTCGCTCTTGCTGGACCTGCCTCTGGACCAATCTTGTCTCAGTGGGTCCAGAGGCAGGGTCATAAGAGGAGACACTTTGCTTGTGGCGACTTTTGTATGNAAACTCCCGAGCCAGGCCTGACCCAATCCTGACCCCAACACCTACACGCTTTAGATTTAGGGGTAAAGGGCAAAGCCCAGACAGTGAGTTGGCACCTTCTGTGTACATTCTGTGAATTGCTAAAAGATAGAAATTGGCCGTTCCTCCTGCGGTCTGATTTTAACACATGCTTTTCTCTCAGAGGGTCTTTTCTGTTCTCTTCCTGGCAGTTTGATAAGACAGCCTTTGGCACTTGTGCTCAATAAGCTGTTGAGTGGGAGGGGTAGGAAACCCTAAGCCCTAACACATGAGCTCCAGGCCCTGTCCTGAGAGCTTGCCACAGTGTTTCACTAATCTGCTAGCTTTAGAACTGAAGAACAAAAACAAAACAAAACCCCCAAGCTTCTGTAATGTCTAGCCTGCCGCCCCTGGGGCTGAGCGCACTCAGTTTTCTCTGGCCGAGAAAAGAAAGCAAAGGGTAGGTAGTGGCTTCTCTTTTTCTGGTCCACTCCCAGGGGCCTTGCAATTACCTAAAATCAGCACATTTAGGGGAGAGGGCAGCTAACTCACTGTGAAAGCAGATGAAAACCAAATTAATAAGGCTTTAAAAATGTAAATGAGTAATTAGAGACATAAAGAGCACTAAAAACAGCTACTATGAACGAATATAGCTGTAATAAGACCTTTGTGGGCACAAGAGAATGCGATTCCACCATGAGTCTTCAGTTCTGCCATGAAGATGTTAACAGAGAATGATCTTAGGGCAAACAAAACGAAATATGTTCAGGTTAATAATCTTGGTACATTATTCCATGCCTATCCCCTCTGGCCCCCGACAATCATTGAAGAAAGGGCCTAGCTAGATTAACGTGCTAGGGCTACCACTGAGGCCAGGGTTCTGAGGAGGGGGTGAGAGGCTGGGCAGAAGAATGTTGGAGGCCAGTGTGGCCCAACCCTGTTCAGGCATCTAGAAGGCTTCCTGGTTGAAGTGACAGTATCATGTCATGATCACCACCACCATGGTCACCATCGTGACAAGTGCGGATACTCAGAATGTGCCAGGCAGGGTACTGAGCAGGTTATGAAGCACGTCACCAGGACACCTCAGGACCTCTTGGAGCAGCTGTCTTCATTTTAGAAATGTCAGTGACTGTACTCAGCAGTCCCCTGGTTTCAGCTGAGCCTTGCATGAGAAGGAGGATGTGTGGCCTGGCTCTGCAGGGAACAGCATTCAGCAGCCATGGTACATCCCCTTGCAGCTTCCTGCACACCAGCTGCTTGAGAGAAGGAGGCTGAGGTGAGGGCGAAGAAGACAAAGGGAGAGAAACTTCCTGAAGAAAGGTAGGTCCTAGGTAGTTGACATGCTGAAGGTTTGAAAGCAGGAGGGTGCACTGTCAGCCTGAGGTAGAGGCAGCCAGAAGGGGGTGTGGCTATGGGTGACATTAGAACTGATGTCANAAAGAGCCANAGGGTTCTGTTAGGAAGCAGGAGAGAGAAGATGAGGAACATGAGAATCGCAAGCAGAGGGAANAGCCTAGGAACTGCAGGCAGGTCAAAAGAGAAGGCCTCNTGGAGGAAGCTCTAAGCGAGCCTTCCAGGGTGGACTCTCCCGTTCTTTTAAATGAGGCTGAACCTGGCACTTCCAAAGCCGAACTGGCTGAAATGGCTTACAATCCCCTTCTTCTTCATGTCTTTGGGGCTCTAGCTGGCCAAAGGCAGTTCTATGGAAAGTTCAGGTGCTGGCCTCTCCAGCCCCTGCTCCCCCAGGCCAAACTGATACCAGCTCCTTTTGCAGGAGGTGGTGGGGAGTGCTGGGGGCAGGAGGAAGAGGGATCCAGGAGGTGATGACCCCCCTGAGTGCTCAGAGGGGCACAGAAGCCTTTTGTCTCCCACAGGAGCCCCTTGCCTCTGCCAATCTTTCCCAGAAAACAGAAATAAAGAACTCCCAGAATATAAGATGTGTTCTTAGTAACTAGGAAAGAGTGTGCAGCTCAGCCAAGTGTTCCTGGGGGTCTGGGATCCTCTTACCACACGTGGGATGCCAATCACCACTTTGTGGCAGAAAAGTGCAAACAACCAATTTTTGAATGAATGAATGAATGAATGATTGGCAAAAGCCATTCTAGGGCCATGCTGGTAGTTTACAATGACTATCCCAGAACAACCTCTGCCTACAAAACACCCCAGGCACTGCGGGTGCCAGTTCTTCCACAGATAAGCTTCACAGGATGGGCCAGTCACAGGAGTGATCTGGCTTCACGTGCCTAAGAAGTGAGGGGTAATATGTAGGGACCCAGAGCACGGTCATAGTTTTAATCTCCTCCAATCAGACTCTGAGCCCACAGCCTGTTTTCTATTCCCACAGGACAATTTTCCACCAGGGATCTCCATCCAGCAGGCTGCAGGGGAGTCTGCTACAGCCATGGAACTGTGGTTGAGCCACCCCAACTTCTTTCTGGTGAGGTGACCCTGAGCCATTCACTCCACTTCTGCAGCCCCCACTTCCTCACTGC
>LZPO01035033.1:36976-50884 GCA_001675575.1 Neotoma lepida | reverse complement strand
ACGGCTGTTTCCATGCAGGCCACAAACTCTTGGATCAGCAGCAACCTGGTCCGCTGCTGGCCTCACCCAGCCTGGTCTGTAGTATGGAGTGGTCATGCTGTTTTACACCCTCTACTCCTCCCAATCCTGTTACATCTCCCCTGGATGGCCAGGTGTCCCTTCAGACATGTGACCAGAATTTATCTCCCGAGGTGACATTTCACAGGGTGAGAGGATAAACACTAGCAGCCCATCCCGATGGAGCAGCTGCCCTAAAGGTTTTCTCATACACCATCCATCACTTAACTTTCACCGAGAAGTAGTTATCCCTGACTTTCTAATTACCCCTATTTCACAGATTAGTAGAGGCTCAGAGAGGGGGACATAATTTTCCCCAGGGCAACAGTTCACACAGAGATAAGATTTCAAAGGAGGTCAGGCGNCGGAGTTGACAGGTCATGACTGACTTCTAGACTCCTCAGACAGAATGGGGCATGGATGAAAAACCGTGTCCAGGAAGATAAGAGATAATTGCCTCCCTTGAATTAAGGCTTCTTAGCCAGCCCGGTGGCCTCCACAGTTGGGAAGAACAGATTTCAAAAGGGACCTCTCTCTCCTGTCACTGATGAGTCCATCCCACAGCACTGCTTCATGAAGGGACACCGCAGGTTAGATTCCAAAGCTCAAAGACAGATTAACCTAGAGCTCTGACCCCTAAGATAATAGTCAGGCTTCTCTTTGCTAACCACCTGGAGTCACACTGCCTGGATCCAAGTCCACCAGGTACCTATTTATCCCGCATTTTATTTTCTTTATGTGCAACACAGGAAGAATTTGGGCACCTTCTTCATAGAATTGTTGAAAGGATTAAAACACACAGACACACACACACACACACACACAGAGGGGGTGTAAAGAGAGGAAGTGATTAGAAGATGTCTGGTAGGGGGAAAATACCTAGCAGATATAATCTATTATTAAATTGGATTAGAGCAGACCTTGTGCGATACAGCTAATGGTAACCTTTTATATTGTTCTGCTGTTTTAACACTCANATAACAAATACACTGCAACCTCTCGTGCCAGGTCATGAGATACACAAGTAAGGGTCTCTGCTGTCTGGAATCTCAGATACATTAACAAGTGTCACGGGTGGCCTAAGAGATACAGCTGCAGAGAGGGAGCCTGGGGCACAAGGAAGGATGGTGGCAAGAAGGGGAATCCAGACAAGGCCAACAGAGCAGGTAAGCTAGGGCTAGCTCTCTACCAATGGGAGGCAAGAGAGATCATCCCAGAGTGAGCAGAGAGCAAAGGAAGCCACCCCCACGCAGGGTGGGGCCAGAAGTACAAGGTGTGTGGTGGGGAGTGGGTCTGGAGTGACAAGTGGCTATGTCCTAAGGTCACAGGATGGTCAGCACCCAGGAGCTCCAGGCGGTGTCAAGCTGGGAAACAGTGTGTGATCAGGTTCCCTTGTTGAAGACGTGAAGGATGCACTGGAGTGTTGAGGATGGGAAAAGGGGGGTGACTGTGGAGGTAGAGCAGTAATTAAGTGAAACTGAGCATAGGAAGGGCTGCACTTGGCACACAGCAAGCTCAAGAGATGTTAATTGGTATTCCTGTTGTTATTACAGGCAAGATATTCAGAGCAGTGCAGACAGAAGGTGGAGGGGGAATGAGTATTACAAAACAGAGTTCTTGGAACTGGTCGACGAATTGCCCATAAAGACTTTTATCTTCGCTGCAATCATTGACACGGCTGCGTAGTGGTCTCTGGAATTAAAAAAGCCAGTCGTTCTGGCGACCCATGATGACTCGGTATTTAGGAAGCCAGCAGGAGACAGCTTGTTCTCTGAACCACACAAAATCAGAAGTTACAAATATCTAAAGTTGAAGCCCAAGGCAACAGACATGAAGTGGTGTGACCCTGGAAAGCCACCCCCCCCACCCCAGTGTGTAAAGTAGGAGGGCAGAGCCTGCTCTCCATGGACCCCTGGAGAGCTCAACAGACACAAGGTCCCAGTAGCTCTCAGGGGTGTGTTTATGGGTGCTGTTGGGGATTTTTATTAAGAAACCTGCACACACAGACACCTTTGTGCAAACTTAAGGGGAAAAACAGCTTTCCTGGAATACGAGCCCGTGNGTGGGCTGTCTGAGTCAGGAGTAAGATGATTTTTCTGACTCACGGCCCATTGTCAGACAGAGATTTTTCCCCTGGCAGATGTAGGACCAGTTTCACTGTGAGGTGGGAAAGANGGTAGTGGAGCCTGTGTTTCCTGCCATCCCTATGTGTACATCCATCTGGTTTACAGTTCTTCCCCAGAAGACCTCTACGTTGTCCTTGTACTCCCAAATCAGAAAAGGAGAAGGGGAGCTGGTGGGGTACAAGGAAGGAAAGATGCAGTGCTCTCCTTGTATTGAAGCTGCCATCCTAGGCTGTCTGCATATCAAAGGAAACCCCAAGAGAAGTCACAACAGTTAACATTATAAATGCACTTTAGTGAAGGACTCGGTTAGCAGAACAGGTACCTGGGTGAGCTAGCAGGGGCTCTGTGTGTGTGTGTGTGTGTGTGTGTGTGTGTGTGCGCGCACGTGTGCAGAAACTTGGGCATGTGCGCTCTCACTAAGCACTCTAATACAGTTTAATTTACACAACACAGAAGGTGTGGCAGGGTTAGAGACAAACAAGTGACTGATGCTACAAAAAGGATTCCCAGAGAGGGGACTGGTGGATTGGGCACAACCCTTGTTCTCAGGAGTGTTTCCAATCAACTCTAAGTCAAAACCACCACTGAACTCCTGAGCCCACAGGGAAAGAACTAGAGTTGACTGGGGGCTTGATTTCTAGAGGACAAATGGTCACAGAAGTGACTGTCAAAAGAAAGGCACAAACTCCCTGGGTCCCCCTGTGGGGACTCTCGCAGAAGGTCTATTCAGAGAGTGTTGAGCTGATGGCTAGACTTCTCAACACATGTGGTTTTCTCCAGAGGATTGATTGTCCCCTTCTAGCCCACATGATGGTCTCCTGAGCTGGGCCCAGGAGGTGAGAAATTCCCACCCTAACTACAAAGGACAGGCTCAGGCACACCTGCTGTGGCTCCTCTCCCACCCACACAGAGCCCACTCACATTAGTCAGAAACAAAACAGCCCAATTTGGATAGACCTTCAAAGCTTACCAAAGAAACAAGCTCCAGACCCACTGGGCAGTCACAGTGTGCCAGAGGCCGTGGTGACAGCTTGTCACGCTTACAGCACTGCCAGCTCTCCTGAAGCCTCAGTCAGTGTTTGTTTAGAGCCCTGCCACACCCTGCTTGTTCAGATGTGGAGCCTGGATCCTCTNCTATAAAGGATGGGTGAGCCTTTCCGACTACTTCCACCAACAGAATATAGGAGAGTTGCCAGGAGATGTTACAGTCTGGATAGTTGTTCCCAAGTCCCATGTATTCAAGGTTTAGCCCTTAGCCTGTGTCCCTGCTGGGAGGTGTTGCAACTTTTAAGAGTTGAGGCCTGTTCCAAAGCCTGGTGATAGGAGGGTATACTCTTGAAGGGGATATTGGGACCCTGCTTTCATTCTGGCCATTAGGGGATGGTAGGTCATGGAGGAAGCTCANCGTGTGTCTGTGAACAGCCATCCCTTGTAGAGAACTTTCTCCATGACCTACCACCTTGACATGGGCCTGTAAGGAATAGCACCAACTAATCATTCACTAAAACTTGCAAGGCTGCAAGCCAAAATAAACCCTGCTTCCTTTTATATAAATCAGCTCAGGCATTTTCGTTACAGTAACAGAAAGCTGACAAATACAGTGCCTTCAGAGCTCATAAAAATGTTACACACATCTGCCTTCCTCTCATGAGACTCTCATTCTTGAAACCTTGCTGCCATGGCAAGTAAGTATAAGAGAGCCATCTGGAGAGAGAATCCTGGAGCTCCCAGCTGGGACAAGCCATCCCCTCTGAACTTTGCTCAAATTGCATATTTGTGAATGAAATAAATGGCTTGTTTTTAAGGCACTGGTTTTCAAGGTAGCTTACTACTCTGCAATAAAAAAATATATAATTTATCACCACATATAATTCTCACAGTGCCATAGGAGGGTATGGTTTCTGGTTCCTCTTTGCAAATTAGGACATGGGGACTCATCTCTCCAGGGTAACAGCTGGAAGGTGGAAGCAGGATTCAAATGCCCAACCTAACTCCCTAACTACTCTGCCATTCCCTGTCTTCTCAGCACACACATTGCCTGTTCATCTGCACATTCAGCCGCATTCCTGGGACCCTTAACTATCATGGGTTGT
Source organism: Neotoma lepida (assembly GCA_001675575.1). Classification (NCBI taxonomy): domain Eukaryota; kingdom Metazoa; phylum Chordata; class Mammalia; order Rodentia; family Cricetidae; genus Neotoma; species Neotoma lepida. The sequence continues at coordinate 46,608 of LZPO01035033.1, read as the reverse complement.
TACAAGACTGGTACCTGGTCCACAGGCAGTCCCCGGCCCTGTCCCCAATCATACAGAGCTGTACCTCTCGTCACTCATTCATCCCCCTGAAGTGAGCAGTTTTAACAGAAGCAACAAAATTCTTACTCTGAGTTATANTGAGAACGCCATAGGAACCTGGGCNTGGCCAGCTGTTCCTCAGAGTGTCAACAATGTGGTCCTTTGAACCATCAACATCAGCAGCATCTGGGGACATGCTGGAAAGACAAGCATTCAGGTGCCACCCTAGAGCTCTGAATGAGAACCTTTGGGGTAAGACAGGCTCAAGTGTGTGAAAACTACTGTTCTAATGATTTGGGTGGTTAGTTCAGGAGCTTTGGAGTCTGAATGTCTTAGGATGTTTCCAGACACAAGAGATAGGAAACCAGTTCACAGAGCTTAAGGAGAAAGAAAGATGCATCATTAGCTTAACTATACGGGAAATTGTATTAATGTTGAGAACTCCCATAGCACTCCAAGCTTTCTCTCTCCCTCCCTCTTCTCTCTCTCCCTCGAATGTCCATGTACTTGACCTTATCTTGTTTTTTCCTTCATTTNGATTTCTCTATGTAGCTGTGGAAAGTGGGAAGATGGGTGTNGGCACTGGCCACAGAGAGTCTCAAGCTTATGTCACATCNNCTTCTTTATCNCTCTCTCACCACTCCTCAGATTAAATCCTAGTAAAGGGTGTGGTGGGCATACTCGTTCCAGGAGAGGTGGTGTGCTGAATGTGTGGGCCNACCAGGACCCAGAAAGGGAGTGGGGAATTCCCACCAGTAAAAAGCGTTGCCTTTCTGGATGAGGAGGGGGCAAGNAGTCAANGATGGCCAGAAAAATCAAACAGCTGTAACTTATTCAACAAACAACTGGCCCTCCTAGACGAATGTGCCTTGCTTCTCACATCCAGGTGTCAGCAGGGGTGCTGGTCCTATTGGGCACATAGTATGGCGGCACATAGTATGGCAGCACAGCAAAGGCAATGTGTACTATCTCTNTGGTCCTCAGAATTGACCCCGGGGAGCCAGGCAGAGCAGCCATCAGGATGCCCATTTTGTAAGTGTGGAAACAGGGGCAGGGTGCTGCTGTCACACTGCAGACAGATGTGCAACAGTGCCTGCCATGAGCTCTTCCCACTCACCCCAGGCCCTCTGACCCTTTGGATGCTCACTGCTCACCTTACAGACACTGGGGCAGAGATCTTGAAAAACACGTTCTCTGTCTGAGCCCCAGATTATCATCAACCACACGGGTAAAACAATCTCTGCTGAAGAGCATTTGCTGTGAGGACCGAAGGAAAAAAAGTGGGGTGAGTGCTTGGTGCAGGCGCAGCGAAGATTTACTGCATGTTATGTTCCTTCACTCCTGCCTCACAAAACTCCAGACCCAACCAGTGTGAGTCCTGAAAGCTACTTTGTAAATTTTGTTTGCTTGCTTTAATTCTTCTTTTTGTAATCCTCAAAAGCACACTGCTGACACTGATTTCAAAGGTCGGAGAACTTTAGCAAGGACATGAAAGAGATCCTGTGTTGAAGACTTGGAAAAGACCCAGCTGAATGCAGGGGCCTGATCTGGTCAGGGGAGGCTCTCAGAAGGCTNCCAAATCCAACAGCATCTGAGCCCTGCAGCCTGAGGCGTTAATTTCACCACTGGCAAGGTATTTGTTAACGTAAGAACCCAAAGATCTCTCTAATGGGTCAAGAACAGGATCAGGAAGCTGGCAAGAGTTTAAACCAGAGTGCTAACAGGGGCTTGATGGATTTCATGTGTTGCCATACATAATTAGATGCCTGGTTGGATGAATGGATAAACAGGCATTTGCAAGGAAGTTTTGGAGGGGAGGGAAGGAAACACAGATGGTTAAAAAAAAGAGAGAGATTTAAAAAATCTGAAAGTGCAGATAAGGAGAGATGCCTAAAAAATATCATGGAGTAAAAAACTATATGCAGGAAAATAGAATTTTCCCATCTCTCTTCCCCCCTTTCTTCCTTCCTTCCCTTCCATTTACTCCCTCTCCTCCCCTTCCCTTTTCTTCTCTTCCCTCTCTTCCTTGTTTCTAGCNTAGGTAGTTTGGCCAGCTTACCAGCTGGTAGATAGACACATGTAGCAAGGCTTTCCGAGAGACCCACTGGAAACTGTAGCAGTAATAAGCTTTGAGGGGTAGGATGTGGGCTGAGTGGAGGAAGGGGCCCCTAGCTTTTCTTTTTGTTCTCTCCAGCTGCTATTTGGTTCTTTCCTCTTCCCTTTCATAATAAAAACAAAGAAAGCGGCCATGGGCCAAGTGCTGGGAGCGGAAGGCAAGCCCCGTGGAGGGGTCATCCTGAGTTCAAAGCTAGATATGAAGGCGAGGCCAAGGCCAAGGGGGGCAGCACCAGACCCGAGCGAACAAAGCAGCTTCTTCCAGGGAAACCCTGACCTGGTGTCCACTGCGGGATGACAAATGGCTCTTCTGCCACCAGCACGCAGAGCCAGGCTCACTGCTGGTTCCTAGCTGAGGCTCAGTTTCGTCCGACAGCATCTACTCACTATGGAGGGCAGCTGAGGACATAGAACTGAATGATTCTAGGGACTGTCTTGAGCAGAAGTGGGGGACTCTATCTGAAGCTGCAGAACACCCACCTGGCAGAGCCCCACCCTGAGAAATCCCTGTAGGTCGATTGCATCTGATACTCATGGTTGGGCTCTTGTCTGATACTGCACAGTGTGGACTAAAGGAGACCACGGACAGTGGGAAAATCCCTTGTGTCTATTGGGTTCAAACCAGCCTTTCTACACATTTACCAGAACTGAGGCCTTTGCTTGCCCTGTGATCCTGAAGGATCTCTACTGACCAGACTGGAAATGGTGGGTTAAGAGCTTCAGGGTCACACAGACAGCTCATNTGTTTCTAGACCATGACCCGGATGGCAGGGGAGGTAGACTAGAACCAGCGGCCTATGGTCCTTTGTACCTCATTTGTGCTTTTTATATGGGCACAAGTATGGAGATGCTGCCTTACTCCAAAGTGGGAGCTACAGAGTAAACAAGACAAATGGCTACTTGACCCTGGGGTACCAAGGAGGGTGAGGATGGTGGCAAGCTGCTCACGAAAAGGGAGCACTGGGGAGTGTCCAAGAGACCTACACAGTGGAGATAGAGAGAGAGAGAGAGAGCACAAGTTCCGTGTTCTCAGCTCTTGATGTTTTGTAAGAACAGTCAGACATAGGATTTTTTTTTTTTCTCCCTATGAAATCTTAGACTCCTTGGCCCTCATTGGCAACTGGCTCAAACACTGTGCAGGCCAAACAAAATACATCTGCAGGCTGGATTCCATCTTCTGGCTGCTGCTCTGAATACAGATAAGATTCCCATGGAAGAGGAAGAAACAGAGACANTGAGCCAGCAGCCTTCTGGCCCTTTGCAGAAGAATGTTAGCCTGGCCCCACCTGGCTCATTAAGGACACCCTGCTGACCGGTCAGGTCATATTTAGGTCCTCTCTTAGGTCCTCATCACCCCTTGTCCCTCTGTCATGTTTTGCACCCCAGCCACAGACATGCCCTTGCAGAGTACCGGGTCTCTCACGGGCAGCCTCCTTTCACCCAGGCCCTTCCTGAGCGTGGGGTCTCACTGTGCATGTCTGCTCTGCTGCTTCATTCTTCCCATCTCGTCCTTCAGGACCCTGCTCTGGTGGCCCCTCCTGGGGGCCTTCCCTAACCATAGCTCCCTTGACCCCGGCTTTATGCCTCTCAGTCCTCTGTGCTTCTAGCATGTATGAATCTGCAGTGGCCCACAGTTTCATCTCCCTCCCCCACTGCCCTGGGCACCCAGGAAGCCAGCTATCTCTTTCCTCAGGCTGAGTCCAGAGCCCAGTAAGAAACAGNTCTAAACTAATGTTTATTTGCCAGACACTTTTCTTGCCCTTGGCCTTGCTTTCATTCCTTTCCTGTTTGGCTGGCTNCAGCTACTTCCTGCCTATCCTACTGGCCCCAGCTCAGATTTACTGGTGATGAGAACTGTCTCTGATCTCCCAGACCCAAAAGGGGTGCTTTGTCCTGATTACTCTACAGTGTGACTTGTACCCCTTCCCCTAGTCTTCCTAGGTCCCACTCCCCCAATTCAACCCCTCCTACACTGCACTCCACGACGGCAGGAATCCTCACAGATACAGTGGGTGTAAATAGAGAGGAAGTGACATGAAATGCTTGCAGAACACAAAGATTAGAGTGAACAGAACCCATGAATGAATGATCTAAGCTCAGTATGAGACTCTGGTACCCTACTGCAAACACACACCTCAGAGGCTGGGGGTTTTTCAGCATGGTTCAGATAGCATGATGCTTGGTAGAAGTATCAACACTTGGGGATCTAATTTAAGAGACATTGGGCAAGGTGGCCTCGGCATTTAGCTTTCTCCTCGAGGCCCCCTGAAGCTGTTCTGATTGTTATCCCACACCTATCCCAATCTTGTTCTTTATGTCTTCACTGGGGTCTACACCTAAATACTACCCAGGGAGCAGTCCTTAAGGAAGGGCTTCCTTGCACTTCAGGGGGCCCAAGGACCACTCCAGCAGAGCAGAGGGCTAGGTCTCTCCGCTGACTATCTTGTATGTTGGGGGGTGGAGAATGAAGACATTTTAAAAAAGACAGCTGTGTCCCTTTTTTGCCTGTCAGACTACTGGAAGAATGTGGAACAATGGACCCCAAGAAGCTGGAATTCCCTCTGAAATCTCATTCTCACACAAAAAAAGAGAGAGAGAAGAAAAAAGAAAAAAAACCAAGCAAGCAGACCTAAAGAATTGGCCAGCCAGAGGCAAAGAGGAACTAGGTTAGCTGGTTGTTCTACCACCTCACAGAAGAGANGATGAGGGTCAGTGGTGGGCAGGAACACATCTGGACAGGACTACTTAACATGCATNTCTCTGGCCCTCTATTTAAGCTTTAATTTCACTTCAGGACTCCAGGGTGGATTTGNGGAGATGGGTCACTGGATCTTTTTGTCCCTTTTCCCAGTGTGGCCACTGTGAATTTCTTTTTTCTGCTCTTCATTATTAAATTTGTCTTTTTAAAATTGGCTTATTCAGGACAAGCAGCTGAACCTGGCTTTATGGGGTACAGACTGTAACCCCAACTTTGATAACAATCCCACCGCCCAGAGAGTGATGCCAACAAGTCTTGCAGCAGTGACGATAACAGGAACATCAGCTCAGTATCACCCAGCATCACCCAGCATCACCCAGCATCACCAGTATCACCCAGCTCCACCTGCTGCTAGGATCCCTTGCTGGTTCACATACCAGGAAGATTTAAGAAAAGGTGGCCATTGCCCCTTCCTTTGTGTTCCAAATCCTCCCCCCACCTCCCATTCCTTTCCAGCTAGTGCAGAAGGGACCTCCTCCAGAACCTCAGGATCCCCTGCAGCCCAATCCACAACTCACCTGCCCTCCCTTTGTCTTCATGGCCCACACACGCTGGCTGCTATGACCTCTGAGTGTCTGTCTTACACAAAGATTGTGTGTTCCTGGATGTCAAGGACTGTGCTTTGCTTTGCTTTGCTTTGCGTGTGTGTGTGTGTGCATGCGTGTGTGTGTGTGTGCATGCGTGTGTGTGTGTGTGCATGTGTGTGTATGTGTGTGTGTGTGTGCCTGGTGTCCTGACTACATTCAAGGGAGGCAGATTGCTCATTCAGATCCTCCCTCTGTCTTGCAGGGAACTCCCACCTCAACGTTAGCCCAGAAGAAACCCTGTGTATAAAGTTGGTGAAGAGTCGGTGAATTAATGTACGCTATAACATCAGCAGGCACACAGTAGCAACTAGTGAATACTCACTAGTGTTACTAGGTGATCAGTAACAATAATCAACCAAGTACAAGCCAGCACATTCAGAGCTGTAGTGACTTCAAATAAAGACACNTCTGATGTGCTATGCTAACCTCTAAGAGGGAACTGAATTCTGGAGCAGAGCTCCGTGTAGTGCCCTGGAAGCAGTCTTGNGCAATGGAAAGAAGGCAGACCCCGTCTGAAGGTGTCCTTCCTGATTGTAAGTGTCTGGTGCCTGGAGATTTTAGAGCAGTGNTTCTCAACCTTCCTAATGCTGTGGTGACCCCGACCATAAAATTATTTTCATTGCTACTTCATAACTGTAATTTTGCTACTGTTATGAATCATAATGTAAATATCTGATACTCAGGATATCAAATATGTGACAAAGGGTTTGTGACCCACTGGTTGAGAACCATGGCTTTAGAGTGTGGCATTGTCCTACAACAGTAGTTTTCTCACTCCCAAGGCTTCTTTCTCTAAGTACACTGCTTACTGCCTACTCTCTTCCCACCATTCCCAACAACAGGCTCAGATACTGGTCCTGCAGCTTCNCAAAGAATAAAGCAGGTAAGGCTGAGTAGTCCTCCTGGGACTCCTTAATCCTCTTCAGCCATAGTCCTCGAGAATTTAGCTAGACTGAAAGGGCTGTCTGTCCACAGAGAAGNCTGGCAGAGTGTGTGGCCTTCAGCATAAGCGGGTTCAAATCCCCACTCTTGNGATTTCTGCTCCTCAGTCACTGGCTTAATACAGAGTTCCCAATCGCCCCTTCACTGAGCTGTGGTGACAGAGTGCAGGGCATACAGATGACAGCCATAAATGCCATTGACAGTGAGGGAAGGGTAGCANGCTCCTCCTTCTCGCAAAGCAAGGCAGCTCCTGGGAGCAGAAACAAGGGGGTCTGGACCCAAGACCACACAAGAGACACTGGGAGTATCCTGGCCTCCCAGAAACCCCCAAAATGCTGATGGAGGCCTGAAGCTGACCTTCTGGAGTCTGCTGGGGCATTGCTAATTGGGGTCTGAGGGTCACTAGTTTCCCACTCTTGGGAAGGAGGGGCTGGGGCCCCCCTTACCCCTACTGCTTCTTCTTCTGGCCCTGGATCCTGGCTACCGATTTATAGATTTAGGAATTGGGTGAAAGGTTGAAAGGAAGTTCAGGGCTCAGTGGGTATCAGGGTGGGCCAGGGCCAAATCCTAGCTTTGCAGGTAGAGTGGCAGGCCAGGGACTTCCAGCAGAGGTCAAAGTCCCCTGCTCCCTACGGAGACTTCACTCTAGATCACTTGGGAAATTGTATTTCAGAGGGCCCCCTGTGTTTCCTCCTCCTTTCTTCCTGGTCCCCATCAAATAATTCAGGGCCTTGTTTGGAATTCCAGACCCCCTCCCTGCTACTCTGCCCGATTCATTAAGTCAATTTTATCTGTAAAATAGATGAGCTCCTATCTCCTCACGGTGAAGGTGAGCTTTGGTGAGGCCACGTGTGTCTGAGCACCTGGTAGAGAGCCTGAACACCATGGAGACTCACTGAACTGGAGCCTTCACAGTCGCCCAGAGCCACCAGCGCTTGCAGAGTGGGTTTTGCCTACCCAGGGGCTCTGGGAGAGAAGATTCGCAGTCCTTCCCAACGTAGCATTTTTGCTCCCTGCAGATGAGATAGCCCAGCCCTAGGACAGAACCCCAGGGTAGGAGACGCCAAGGGCTCACGGGACCTCACCATGCACTTGCGATCGTCTATGCCTGTCAGGTCCTCCTCAAACTCCTTCCCAACTTGGAAGTCCATAATGTAGTTCCGGAAAGTGCTCAGCGTGCGGATGATCATGTGGTCGCCGTCCTGCACGATTTCTTTGTCTGGCTTCAGCAAGTTGGCGATTTTGCGCAAGGCCACGTTGACATCTGCAAGAGAGGCAGAGTTGTCAACAACAACAAAAACAAATAAGGAAGGGTTCTCTAGGTAGAGGGCTTCCGGAGCGATCGCAAGGAGGAGCAAGGTTGGGATTCCTCGCTCACGTTGCGCAGCTTCTGAAAGCCGTCTGTGTCTTTCCTCTCCTTTTTTCTTTTGAAAATAAAGTTTTTTGTTTGTTTGTTTGTGGGTTTTTGCCCCTTTTGCTAGCCCTTTAAAAACAAAAAATAGCAAAGCTAGCCCAGCTCTATTAATTGAATTATCTGCCACGAGGGACAGCTAGCGGACTCTTGCCACCAATTAACCCTAACAACTCAGGCCCTCTAGTTGGAAGCCGGCGGCTGAACTCTGGGTGGCGGGGTCTGCAGGGAGCCCGGGGTTGCGCACCTCCAGCCGCGCTTACCGAGCGCGCGCAGGTACTCCTCGAAATTTTCGTTGCTCAGCATCTTCCAGTACCCGTTGAAGTCCACAGGCATTTTGGGAACAGACTTGGGGTGGTCGGACACCGAGAAGGCGGGAGAGGTGTGGGCTCAGCCTGGACGCTGGCTGCCAATGCGCTCCAAGTGATGCGCAGCCCGGAAATGGGCGCCTTCGGGGGGACACGGGGCTCCGCTGGCCGGCGACAGCTGGATTCCGAGCGTGCACAAAGCCCGCAGGAGGATCCATTGTAGCGGTCCCTCCTCCCTGTGTGCGAGGGCGGGGCGGGGACAGGGGCGGGGACTGAGGCGGGTAGGGGGCGAGGAAGGTGCGGGGCTAGGTTTAGCCCTGTGTGCCCTCCTGGAAGTCCTTCAAACGCCTGGAATTCTCACGGTACCCCCTTGGGAATCCTTCAAACGCCTGGAATTCTCACGGTACCCCCTGAGAGTTCTTCAAACGCCAGGAACTCTCTCACCCACAGGCCTCGTGAGTGTTTAGAACATGTCTCCTCCGGGTTTACCATTAAGGAAGAGGTCATTTACAGGCCTTTGTCTACAGCTCCATGCCAGTGGCCTGGCCAGTTCGGAAAAGCTGGTCTGTTTAACTGTGGGGATGAACTGCGGAGCAACTGCCCACAGCTCTCCCAGAAAATAAAGCAATGTTGGTGGTATTAAAAGTGCATTGGATAAGAACACGCTCCAGGTNAATCCATGCACGGTGGTCAGAGAGGCCAGGCTTCTTGCAGATGTGGACCGTCATTCTTCTGCGGGCTATTGTGTTTTCCTCTTATTCCTNGGAAGGACAATGCCGCCCTCCCCTTGATTCTGTACTTGGCCTTTTTCACTTAATATATTCTGGGGCCTTTTCCATGTCGGTGCATAGAATGAATTCCCATTGTTTTGTAGGCTTCCATTACTTACCCAGAGCAGCTCCTGACTGCCTGTGTCAGGGTGGGGGTGGGGGTGGGCGTATTCTGTGGCTTCTGATCCTTGCTGCCATTGGCAACAGTAGCAGGGAAGACCTTATCACATCTCACCCCACCACCTGTGTGCTACAAAGAGACGGCATACTCACAGTGGCTGACTTTTTGACCTACTAAAGACTAAATATTTCTTTAAAAATTGTTTTTAGCACAGATCAGAGCCTAGGAGGCTGTGGAATGAGCTGTGGTATGCTTTCTTCTCGCTACAGAACCATGCCTCCCTCAGCCCCCAGTGCTAAATGACTAATGGGGCACCATCCCTCAGNGTGGGGGAAGTGTCCTCTGGGAGAAAGGCTGGGGCTCCTCTCACTCTCTTGCCACACACCAGGGATTCTCACCCTCAGCACTATTGAAATGGGTGGTTGCCAGCTGTCCTGTGTCTTGGAGGATTTTCAGTAGCACTCCTGGTNCTGACTCCCTAAAGTTCCACAAAGATGCCTCCAGATGTTGTCAAGTTCTGGGATTGGGAGAATCATCTAGGTTAAGTGCCACAGCTGTATTCCCATCACANCCCNGNNNNC
>LZPO01035033.1:15763-36804 GCA_001675575.1 Neotoma lepida | reverse complement strand
GGGNNNNGNNCNNNCNTNGTCCAGATCATCTAATCTAAGATATTAAGTGAGGGGCATCCCCAGCACACAGCTTCTTTGTCATCCTGACTCACCGGGATGGAGGATGAATGGTTCCTCAGCGATCCCCACTCCTAACAAATCTAAAGTCCTTCTCCTGCCCCCTCACCACCCAGGTGCAATTTTCACCCTCCCACCCAGCCACTTCCCTTTGTGCCCTGAGAGGAGTCTCCTGAGATTGTTTATGCCAAAATCCAGTGTAGTGCTTGGCACATAGTAGGGCCAGTGAGTCCTGGTCCCTTGCTGTGCTCAGAGTGGGTCCTTGTGTTCCCGACAAAGGTATGTTTCTCTGCCCACTGTCTTGCTCCAGGTCTCTGCTACTCATCAGGGAGGCCACAACTCTGGCCACTCCTTTCCCTGGCCACTTTGGCCATCTCTTGCTCTCTTGACCTTTGTGCTGAGCTGGCTTGTTGAGCACATAGCATGTTAGTCAATTAGTTTACTCTGTCTCTGCCTGTCTCTTTTTCTAGTGCCCTAAAATCCTGCCCCTTTGGACCCGCCCAGGACATTCCCTGTGGGGAAGTGGTTCTCAACCCGGGGGTGGGGGGGTCAAAGGACCCTTTCACAGGAGTTGCCTAAGACCATTGGAAAACATAGATATTTACATTAAGGTTTGTAACAATAGCAAAATTATAGTTATAAAGTAGCAATGAAAATAATTTTATGGTTGGGGGGTCAACCATACCATGAAGTGTATTAAAGGGTTCAGAAGGTTGAGAACCACTGAGTTAGAGTTTCTATTGTGATAAAACCATGACAAAGGCAACTTATAGAAAGAAGGGTTTGTTATGGGCTTAAGGATCCAGAAAGATAGCATTGCCATCATGGTGGGGCGCATGACAGCAGCAGGCAGGAGTGGTCCTGGGGAAGCAGCTGGAAACTCATATACATAATCCAGGGCAGAGTGAGTGTACTGGGGAGGAAGGAAGGATGCTGGAACCTAAGGCCTGCCTCCTGCACACCACACCCATACATCTTCCAACAAGACAATACCTCTTAATCCTTCCCAAACAGTTCTCCCAACATGGGAAACAAGAACTTAAACATATGAGCCTATGGGGGTCATAGTTGCTGACTGTCTTGCGGCTGTGTCAGGTTGCATGGGTGGGCTTTAGGGCAGACCACCTGTTTTGACATAGCCCATGTCACTGTCNTACTGAGTGATCTTGGGTAAGTTAATTAGCCTCTTTATACCTCAGTCTCCACATCTGTAAAATGGGCACACTGACTACTTATCCTTCAGAATGATGGGGCCCAAAGGACAAGGAGATATAAAGGGTCTGACACAGAGGACAATTCCACACCCTCTGTGCTTGAGCCAGAGGAAACAGGAGGGAAGGATCCACCCACTAAACTGAAGTGCAAAGTGCTCCACGGAAGCTGTGGGTACCACTGTATCCTCCTTCTGCTGATGGCTGCCTCTGCTCGCTGGATTCTGTAGAGCTGGTTTCAGATGCCCTTCTGTGTGATGCAGGGTTACCCGGATGTGTAAGCAGAGGAGGAATAATGGAGGGGAGATTAGATGTGNGACCTCTGGGGGCTAGTGATCAAGGAGGCTCCTTATAAGAGGCAGCTCTTGCTGGAGTTTCCAGACAGGCAGAATCAAAGAGGTATGAGGAGGTCCAGGAGAGGATCAGCATGCAGAAGGAAGGAAAGGGCAGAGGAGGAGGGAGTCCAGGGATGAGTCAGCNTGCAGAGGGAAGAAAGGGGCAGGCTTGTTCATGGTGGGGCGCAATACACTAGGATACCCGTAACTGGGCTTTCTTCATTCACTAGTCCTAAGAANAGGAGTGGAGATTCACAACCAGTTCTTGTAGAGTGCCACGGTCAAGAGCAGCCAAGCTGAATGTATACAGTGGGACAAGTAAGAGCAAAGAACATTCCTGGACTGTGGAGGATAGGGAGGACAGAGAGCCACTGGGGGCTCTGGGGAGGGGCTCAGAGGAGCTCCAGGCCCTCTCTCTGAGGACCAGGAGGAAGCATGCTTTTCCACTCTTCAGCTGATCAGTTTTCTCCATGGGATAACAGCAGAGGCAAGGGGGTATCGTTCTCACATGCCCACCTGTGAGGTGGGCTGTCCTCTGCCCCTGCTACTGGCACAGCAAGCAGCTGGCTTAGGGTCTTCTCCAGCTGTTGGAACTACAACATTCTCCAAGAGCAATGGGACAGAGGCTCTGTCCCTCCTCAGAAAATGCTCCTGTCAAGATGCCAGGAAGAGTGCCAACATCATGACATCCTCTCTGCCAAATTTCCCACCCTGGGACCCTCACTTCATGCAGGGGACCAATGGCTTGACCCTCTGTCCTGTGTGCTCACATTGTATCTCTGCTTCTCTCCCTTAGGGCTCAGCCTGCTTTGGAGCCTTGCAGCATGGTGAAATGTCCCTGGAGTCACACTCTGGAGAACNACCCCACTCTAGGGTCAGCTGCCGCCACACTATCTTCAAAATTAATGTCTGAAAGAAAAGGGGTGAGCATAAAAGTGCTTTCTCCCCCTGTGTTGGGGAGACAGGACTTATCAAGCGGTCCTAAGGGCAGAGGGCACTGATTGGTGAATGTATCAATATTCAGAGGTAGATGGCTCAGCAAGTAAGCACTTGGTGCACAAGCTAGACATAACCCAAATTCCATCTTGGGATCCGACCTGGAAGGAAAGAAAGTTGTCTTCTGACCTCCACACATGTGGCATGTGCACACACACACAAAACCATATTCAAACGTGCAAATTATACACCCGTGTCTATGATTCCTAGAATCATAACCTAAGGGATATGTGTATATATATATATATATATATATGTGTGTGTGTGTGTGTGCACGTGTGTGTTTATTTCTGTGTAGAAGATGACTCTACAATGTGGGTCTGCTGCCTTCCGTGTGACTTCTCAACCAATCACATGACATTTATTTCTGTAGACTGCGACAGATCCTACAGGGCCTTTTCTCCCTCTTTGCTTTCCTCCTCTCCTCCATTCTTTCTTCCTCATCACCCCCCCCTTTTTTTGCTTTATAAACTATATCATTATGGAAAATTTCAAACCAGAAAAAGAAAAAATATTTAATCACCCAACATGGATTCATTCCCAGCTCTAACAATTATCAAGGCATGGTCAGCCTTGTTTCTTCTCTGTCTCATCCCCCACTTTCCAAAGCATTTAAAGCAAACATGATACATTGTACCATTTTAAGAAGCATCTCTCTAAGTCAAAGGCTCGNGCTTTTGAGCATAAAGNAACATGAATTTATTATTTTCCACACTAAAGGTCAGAGTCTCACATGGTCTCATGGGTTAAAATCAAGATACACCCCTTCCTGGCTCTATGGGAGACCCCGTTTTGGCCACTTTCCAGTTTCTAGGTGCTACCTATATTCTCTGGCTCGTGACCACACCATTCTGACTGTTGCTCCCTTCCCCAACTTCATTTTCAACTCTCTGGCTGCTTTAGAATTATATTGTGCGATTTCATTGTGCCCACCATCCCAGCTGCAGATCTCTGTCTTAAACTCTGGTAGGCAGGTTTCCATCCCTGGAACGAAATACCTGAGACAGTTAACGGAAAAGACTCATTTGGCTCCCAGGTTGGAGGCTCCAGTCTCAAATCAGACCGAGCAGCGGCTTTGAGCCTCTGGTGAGCATCCGGGGCAGCTGTGGTGAGGAGCCTCTGGTGGGCATCCCAGGCAGCTGTGGTGAGCCTCTGGTGAGCATCCCGGGCAGCTGTGGTAAGGAACCTCTGGTGAGCATCCCAGGCAGCCTGAGGAGCCTCTGGTGGGCATCCCAGGCAGCCACAGTGAGGAGCACGTGACAGAACAAGCTGGAGGCACAGAAATGAGNAANGGATATCATCATGATCTCTGTCAAGAGCGATGACCTAAGGACCTCCCCACAAGGCCAAGCTTCCTAAGGGCTCACTCCCTCCCCAAAACCCCACTCTGCAGACCAAGCTTTTGATACTGGGGCTTTTACTGGACATTTATCCAAACCGTAGCAGTAACAGATTTGCTGGTCTCAAGGTTGGCCCCTGGACCCCCCTTTGAGAGGGCTGTTANTCTGCCNGTACATCTAGGAACAAGAAAAACCTCTAGTGAGTATGATGGCTTATTCCTGTAACCATAGCATTCAGGAGGCTGAGAGGGGAAGATTCCTGTGAGTTCAAGACCAGCCTGGGCTACAGTATGGGGGGAGGGAGGGAGAGAAGAAGAAAAAAAGAAAACTCAAACCCTCATTCCAGTAATAAAAAAGAGGCCAGGAAATATAAACAAGATTGTCATATGATCACCTTTTTCAGCTAATGAAGGGTGAGGGGATGGGCTTTTTACGGCTGCTTGGAAGACAGCAAGAGCAGGCAGTGACCCGTGGAAGAAGAGGGGAGGTGGAGAAGGATGCCAGGCAAGACANGACCAAAGTCTTAATGCAAAGTTAAGGGCTTTTCAGATGCCAAGAATCTTAACTACACATAGCTGTAGAATTCTGGGTAAGACGAGTGTATTGGGTCTTGGTCTTCAGAGGGGCATGAAGTTTAGAGAGAGGTTTCTTGTTTGTTTTTTGTTTTTTTTTTCCCCTTGTTCCAGGCAGGTCACATGGGCAGAAAGTCAGCACTAACTGGAGTCTGAATTTGTGTCTAGCTCTGTCTGGTTCCAAAGCCTCTGATCTTAACCACCCGTAGTTGTTTCTCCAGTGAGGTGAGGACCTNTGGGGACCCTGGCCTGCCAGATCTGATAAATAAGCCTGTGGAAGGGAGTCACAGAGGAAATAAGCCTCCCAAGTCATCATCAATATGGAAGTAGAAACTGCATCCCACGTGAAATGGAAACTCTGGGCATATAGTCTAAGCAGAAAAAACAGAATCTATAAGCTGTTAAGAATTAATGCACCATAGTAAGGCTCTGACCAGATTTAAAAAGAACAAATNTAGCCAGAGTGGTATTTTTGTGATCTTGGGGTAGAATTATACAATGAAGGGATGAAAGGGAGACATCTAGTCAGACACACATTGATTTCCAGGAAGCACGAGACCGAGCCCTCTGAGGCATTCCCTGGGAGTGAAGAAAGATCTGCTCATGCTGACCATGGCCGGGAGGAGCTGGCCTCAGAGGGATGGGCTGAGATCACGTGAGGTTAAGCTAAGGCCCCAGGCTGGATCCAATCTCCTCAGAAGCAGTAGAGGCCAAACATGGTTTTAGACAGGCTACAGAGCACCCAGGCATCTGAAAAGATGAGAAGCAGGCCAAGAGCTCACTGACTCAAAACAGTGACCTCCTCCCAAATAGCACATGACCATTTCTNGTCTGTGACCTTCCTGCTCTGTCTTGTGACTGACAGGTCACATGGAATGGCCAGGCAGGGCTGGGTTTTCGAAGTGGACTGGGTTTAAACCCAGACCCACTGCTGCCTGTCTGTCTGATCTCAGCCACTTGGTGTCTCAGAGGTGTCACCTGCACAAGGGAGGTTTTAGGAGGAGTCTGGCTTGTACGTCCTCTATAAACTCCAGTCTGTTTCTTTTCCTCATCAGTGGTGGCNTTCTGCACCCCCCGCCACCCCCAACCTCAGCATGTTCTCCAAGCCCTGCATCTGTTTCCTATATCAAGTCGGTGAGTTTCTCCTCTTTGCCTTCACAACTAAGTCCTATTTTCTTATATCCTTTGTGCTAAATCTCCCTTCTCCTTCTCTTGCACCCATCAACATCTAAGTTATATGCCTGTGTGTGTGTGTGTGTGTGTGTGTGTGTGTGTTGTGTGTGTGTGGTATTTGCATGTATGCACATTGATATGTGTGTGTGCAGGCCCGTGTATGTTCCTGTGAAGGCCAGAGGTCAATGTCAGGTGTCTTCTTCCATGCCCTCCCACCTGATTTTTTTGAGACAGGGTCTCTGAACTTGGACCTCACTGATTGGCTAGACTGGCTGGCCACTCAGCCCCAGATTGTCCTGTCTCCATTCCCCTGTGCTAAGATTACAGGCATGTGTTGCCAAGCCCAGCTTTTCACATGGGTGCTGGGGACCAAGCTCAGGTCCTCATACACTTTTACCCATTGAGCAATCTCCCTGCNTCCTCCCCCACCCCAGTTTCATCATGGTTGCTTCTTTGAGTATTCACAGTTATGTGACTTGCACTGCCCCAAGTGAACAGAGATCTTCCTCACATGGTGGTACTTGTACAGGACCTGATTTGGCTCCCTTAGCAANGCTGTCTGTGCTTTATGGAAGTAATTGTTTCTGTAAATTCTTCTCTCTTTCTCACAGCATCCTGTCAAGAGCTGGGCACATAATAATAAGCTCAGTGTTGAAAGAACTTGGGACTTGTCAATATGTACTTATGGATCCTTCAGCAAACCCTGTGAACCACTCTCCTGGTGCCTGGAACTGGTTGGATGCAGAGGACATTGTCGTGAGATGTATTGATAAGGAAGCTGATGTCTAGTAAAAGAAAGAGATGTGACAGCTCATTGTTTGCACATGGGAACCAAGTTTTGAAGGAAGAATAGGCATTTGTCCCACCCAGAGCCGAGGTTGGTTGCTTCAAGACAGACTATCACTCGCTGCAAGAAAGCTGGAATCTTCAGGGAAAACGGAAGAAATAAGTGTGGCTCAGANTGGCCAACAGACAGCCTTAGAGTTGGTTCTAATAAGTTACCTGCATTCCATCCTGGAGGAAATGAGGGAGACACTAATGTATTTAAGCACAGAAATTTCTGTAAGACAAAGTTGACAGGACTTTGAGTAATTGTCTCCTCACAGAAACATGAACACAAGCAAGTACTCACACACAAAACAACTTTCCCATGAGCTAAGATCACAGAGGTTGGTTTTAGCATTATAAGAAAAGACACACTGAAGGAGGCAGGAAGAAAAGCTGGCNCTGCTATTGCTTCCCAAACTGAGGATGGAAAGAGATGTTCTCCTTTTTGGGGAACAAAAGGGAATTAAGTCCAGACTTTCGATGTACAACCCAATACCAAGCAGAGCCCAGAGCCTCTGCCTCCAGGCTAATGACCCTGACAGAGCCCTGGAAATCCAGCCCTGTGGCCATGGAGCTGCTCCCATCTTAACTGCCAGTTCTCAGCAGCACAGCATAGAAAGCTTTCATCTGCCAGAGCAGGACAGAAGTAAGCACACACCAGGACTCTGGGTTGGAAATTAATGTGTGTGTGGGTGAAACCCAACACTGGGCAGATCTCAATAGGTCCTGCCTTCTGGCTAATGCCCAAGGATAGAGCTTCAGGACCTACTCTACCAAGGGGAGACCTATCNCTCCGGCCAGATGAACCTCTATTCTGATTGAATCGCCTGTGGCTGGTTGCAGTAACATGAGTCATGAGCACTGCCCAGCAGGAGGCAGGTCACAGCAGTGTGAAGCTTGGTTTTGTCTCTGTATTGTGCTAGTCTTCATGACCTGTGGCTCTTGAGCATGACCAAGCACTAAGTTCTCAGTAGCTATCAAACTGTGTAACCCATTTATTGACCCTGGAATCCAGGCAGCACAACACAGTGCTGTCCTTGTGTGGAAAAGAGAAAGCAGCACCATGTTGCATAGCCTGAGGCNGATCCCTCTGTGGTGAGGTCCAGAGTCAGGCAAAGTCTCCTGGTTCCTGACCACAGGCCAGTGACTGTGAATGAGACTTGGCCCACGATGACCTCAAGGGGAGACCTGCANGGATGGGTGACCATTCTTACACATTCCCCTGGTGCATTCAGAAGACTGCATCAACGCTAGCTTGGAGGACTATCTTGGGCTTGGGATGCCCTCTAGTGCTGAAATACTGACAACATCCCAACCTGGGCTGGGATGTGTTCTGCTGCTGCAAGAGCAGAAATCGCTCCTCCTGCAAAGAGACCATAAGCAGCATGCTTAGAATTCTAGAAGAAATGGTACAAACGAAGCTGGAGTGAATGCCTTGCCCTTCAATTCACAGAGACGACTTGCTCCAACAAACAACTGCTTTCAGGAAACAATAACTTTACTCAATCAACAAAATACGGCACCCAAAATTGATACTATAAAAATCTATACAGACCCCTCCCCAGGAGAAGAGTTCAACATGGTTGTCTTAAGGAACCTGAGGAAAATATAGAGAAGCAATTCGATATTCTGTCATAGAAACTGAACAGAGATGGAAGGAATTTAAAAAACGAATCTGAATTCCCTGAGCTGAAAAGTACACTAAATGAGATTTTTAAAAAAATGATAGATGGTATCAATAGTAGAGTAGATCATATTGAACAAAGAATCAGAAAGCTACAAGACAGGCAGGCATAGGACCAATGAGATGGCTCAGTGGGTAAAAATGCTTGCTGACAAGTCTGAAGACCGGATTTACATCCTCAGAGCAAAAATGGTGGAAAGAGCAAACCAATCCCTACTAGTTGTCCTCTGACCTCCATATACACACTGTGCATAGTTCACATGTGCCCCCACATCAATGTAATTTTAATAGTTTTAGAAGATAGACAGGCATAATTGAAAAAATACATAGCCAGAGAACAAAACAAAAGACTGAATTGCTGAAACAATGAGCCAAATCAGCCTTCGGTCTTTATTAGATTTCTTAGGTATTTGTTATCTGGAAAGCCAACACAGTATTTCATTGAGTGGATTTAAGATACTTGTTTCTCTGTTCACCTAAATGGACACACGGGTTGTTTATCTTACTTTCCTTAAACGAATAATGCTGCAGACATATTACATACAGGTCTGAGTGGATCTGTTTTAATTTCTCTAGGGTAGATTCCTAGAAGTAGAATTGCTGGGCTAACGTTAGCCCTTCTAGTAGGTGTGACATGATGTCTCATTCTGGTTTAGGTTTGGATTTTTTCAATATCTAAAGGTGTTGAGCACCTTTTCACGTGACTACTTGTCACTAGTATGTCCTCTTTGGTAAGGTGTCTTGTCAGTGTTCCAGCTTCGGTGACCTGCTTGAAGGACATCAGGCTTCAGGGGCAGTTTTACCATGGTGACAATTATTGCATCCAGAGGACACAGCAGTGACAAAGATGCAGATGGAGTGTTGAGGACTCCAGGTGCAGACTTTGAAGTCATCCTTAGGGCAGGGGTTTCCCTAGAACACACTTGTTCTAGCAGCAAAATGAAACAACAGTGCACACTGCTTCTGCCCAGGGAGCCTGCTTGAGATTCAGTCAGGGTTCCTTCCTGGGTCGGTGACATAGGCACCTCTGGTACACAACCAGCCATTGCTACTGAAATTCCAGCCATAAGTGGCATTGTATGAACATCCCAGGCAGGGTGGTATAGCAGGCTTCAGTATCCCAAGAAGAGACAAAAGCCGACCAGTTAGAAACACAGGCAGCATTGTGCAGGATGAGTGCTTGGATGCCAAACAGGCCCAGCCTCACCAGCAGACCCTCTGCCCAGCACGGTCAGGGGTCTGAAAGGCTTTCTCCTTTCCAGCACGTAACTCTTTGGATCAGCTTTAATTTGGGTTATTGATTCTGCTGTTTTGTTTTTAGAGTTCTTGACATACTTCGGAAACAATTCATTTATTAGATACATGTAAGAAAAGGTTTTCCTGTGTCCTGCCCGGGCTCCTGCGGCTGCTCAGACCCAAGTAAACACACAGAGGCTTATATCATTTACAAACTTATGGCCTAATGGGTCAGGCTTCCCATTAGCTAGCTCTTATATCTTAAATTAATCCATTTTTATAAATCTGTACTTTGCCATGTGGCTCATGGCTTACCAGTATCGTTACATCTTCTCCTGGCGGTGGCTAGCAGCATCTGCTCAGCTCTGCTTTCTACTTCCTCTCTAGTTAGAATGTCCTGCCTAACCTTATTCTGCTTCACCATTGGCCAACAGCTTTATTTATCAACTAATCAGAGCAACACATTTTCACAGCATACAGAACATCACCCATCAGATACATACATCAGATACACACATTTTGCAAATGTTTCCCCCTAGTCTGTGGTTTAATCTTTCTATTTTTCTTAATGGCTTCTTCCAGAAGGGATGCTAGTAGGGAATATGACTGTATTTGAACATGCGTGCACAGATGTGCATGTGCACTCATCCTTCCTAGGTGAAGAACTGACTGCAGGATCTAGGAGTAGGATGGGATACCCCATTAGGTCCTGCATCGGTCAAGGTAAGAGCTGAGGATGCTTTAGGTGTCTTTAGGTACCTTGGTTGGCCTTGCCAACTTAACACAGCCTAGAGTCATCTAAGAGAAGACTTAATAGAAGAATTGTGTAGCTGAGTATGGTCTGTGGGCATGTCTGTGGAGGATTATCTTATTGTCCTCACTGATGTAGCAGGCCCAGCACACTGTGGGGGGTGCTATTCCTCAGTAGGAGATGGCTAGCTAAGTATGAGCCTGACAAAAAGCCAGGCAGTGAGCCCCCATGGCTCCTGCAGTGTACTCTGTGGGCTGTGAGTTCATTCACCCGNCAGGATTAAAGCTGTAGAGAATAGCAAGCAGTCTTACCTCTGAGTTCTTTCCTTGAGTTCCTCCCTGACTCCATCATGATGNGCTGTAACTTGTAAGTACAGGAGGAAATAAACCCTTTGCTCCCCTAACTTGCTTTTGGTCATGGTGTTTATCACAGCAACAGAAAAGAAACTAGGGCAGGAGGTGACATGAAGTATCAACAGGATACGCAGGCACATTTCATTTCCAACAGGAGGTGAGGGAGGGCCTCCCAAACCTGTCTCAGAACATACTATTGTTCATGCTCCAACCCCCACTCACTTGATGTTTGCTAATTTGGAAACATGAGTCCCAGTGAACTCTAGGGTGCCTCTCATAGTCCCTGCAGCCTGTGCTGTCAAGAACAATGTTTGCCTAAGTTATTTAAACAATACTAAACTATTCAAAGGCATGTGCCTATGTGAATCACTACAGAGATATATTTATCAGTCATTCATATTTGCATCTATAATGTGAGGTTTTGGGCTAAGAAAATAACTTTATGACTGACACCGGGTACTATGATGTATGAAGACCTCTACAGATGGCTGGGGCAGTCACAATGTCAGCACAGAATGTGAGGATAAAGCTAAGGAAATACATATTCATGTATTAACCCAATTACCAAACGTGCCTTGCAAAGCTGAAGCTCTATTGGTTTGAAATGGGATTTCACATCATTCTGTCCCAAGTGACACAGACAGTATTAGAAATGAAAATTTCTTTCCCCAGGCAAGGATACAGCACTGTTCTCATTTGGGTGTCGAACAGTGTCCTAGGAGGTCCTTTATTTAAGGCTGGAAATTCTATTTACCCAGGAGCCTGAACCACTGTTTCTCTGTTCTTGCAAAAGAAACAAAACACCCAGGTATCAAGATGCAGAGGACACCTGAGGGAGCGGAGAGGAATATGAAATCAGTACACAGAGTGGTGCCAGGAANTGCATCAGGGCAGAGCAGTGAAACATATTTTCCCTTCTGCTACTAAGGGAGGGAAGTGACATGAATCAGTGAGACAGAGCAGGTGACAGAAATTAAGATGTATGTGAGTGCATGTGCATACATACATAATACATATATACATATATACAAAGCATAGGTCTTGCTGTGCTTTATCGTGGAAATAGTTGATGTTTGGTGGGAACTACACGATACAGACATGGATCAGGGAGATGAAGGCATGCCCTCAAAGACTAATAAACCTATGGAAAGGCTGGGAAGGGAGACTGTGGCATGCAGGGCACCTGCTGTCAGGTGCAGTGTAGTAACCAGCACCTTGTATGGAGGTAATGATCACTCTAGGTCTCCATGGTGCCCATTTTGCCCCTTCTACCACTGGGCCTTTGTATATGCCATTCTTCTTCAAGGCCATTTGCCTCCATCTATCCCAAAGTCTCTGTAACACATCCATTAGCATTTCTCCGCTGTCTACACCATCAGAGAAAAACACTTTATGAGAGTCTATACCTTGTGCAAGTTCAAAGGGACTCCTTTCAAAAAAAGGACCAAGAATCAGGAACTCAGATATCTATATAATTAGGATGTGGGGAAGAGGGAAGCCAACGTGCAAGCTTCATTAGCTTTACAGAGAACCTGCTGCCTCTGGCCATCAGCATTATCAGTGTCATTTTCAGAGCCCTCATCATTGCTGGCTTCTTGTTTGCTCCACTGTGCTATGATTCTTATGGATAGAGACTCTGTTCACCATTACACCCCTGGCACATGCAAGGACCTCAATAAATGTGATTTGAATAAATGAATCCTCAAGTTCAAGNATAATAAGGAAACAACCAACGCCCAGCAGTGAACTTCCACTTGTCAGGCCCTAGATGCCCATAGAGAAGGCTTGGCTCTGATGGAATCCTCAGCTGTAAACTTAGTCCAAAAAGACATTGTGAGTACTGAGAGATGGAAGAATGAAAGCTGGGGTGCCTGGGAGTCAGGNGTGAGGTGTTCCTATGCAATGGTACTGTGTGCCCTAGAGTGAACATGACTTCATGTGTGGGAGAGGACCTCTCACTGGTCTTCTGTGAAAGAAGCTTCTTTGGACACTGCAGCTTCTAGACTATGTCCTCAATTGGAAAGAGAGAAAAAACCCCACCGTTTCCCACNTGTCCATCGTAGCCTTGAACCAGTGGGTCTCACTGTGGTTAGAACTGGTGTCCTGGATGTTGACATAATTGGGCGGCTGTGTTGCTAGTTATCCATGATACTACTAGCATCTTGTGCACAGAGGCCAGGAAGAAGTCTTGCAACGCACAGGCCAGGAAAGAATTATCCAGACAGAGTTATACAGTCCAGAATGTCTGTTGTTGATGCTGAGAACCCTTTCTCAAACCTGTGGACCCCTTCTTTAGCTCACCTTCTGGATACCACTGTCTTCAGGCTTTTGTTCTCTCCCTTCTTGACCCACATAGGACAATGGGGCAATGTGGCTCAGAGGATAAGAGGCGGTACTCATCAGAGAGCCAAGTAGTTTCAATGATACCTTCAGCTTAATGAAACAAGTGACCAGGGGCTGGAGAGACGGCTCAGCAGTTAAGAGCACTGGCTGCTCTTNGAGAGGTCTTGAGTTCAGTTCCCAGTAACCACATGGTGGCTCACAACCATCTCTGTTGGGATCTGATGCCCTTTTCTAGCATAAAGGTGTGCCTGCAGATAGAGCACTCATATACACATAAAATAAATAAATAAATCTAAAAAAAGAAAAAAAGAAACAAGTGACCATTTGGAGTGAGTGAAGCTGAGGTCAATGAATCTCATTAGAAAGCCGATTCTGTTGGTTCATTTGCAGGGTCTTCCCGGAGTCTTCCNGGAGCCAGCTCCCAAGAGTGCAATAGNAATTCTCACCTGAAAATGACAAGATCTCTTTCTTGACCTTTGGAAGCTTCTGGTCTGATTAGATGGGCACTGGACCCAAAGAAGGCTGGAGAAACTTAAACCAGAGCACTCAGAAGTCTTAGAAAATCAGGCTGAGGTGGGAGTGGTGGTGTGTGCTTGCAATCCCAGGATATGGTGGGCTGAGGCAGGAGGATTGCTGAAAAACTGAGACCAGGCTAGCATGGCTTACCTAGCAAGTTTCAGGTCATTCTGGGTTAAGAGTGAAACCTTGTCGAACAACAACAACCCCAAACAAACAAAAACAAATCAAAACAGAAGCTCAAACCCAAACTAACTAGATCCTTTCTTCCTTCCTTCCTTCCTTCCTTCCTTCCTTCCTTCCTTCCTTCCTTCCTTCCTTCCTTTCTAAGAAAGACAAAGAAAATTAGAGCTGGAAGTTTAGAGTAGGCCTAATCAAACTCTCCACTTTGGAGTTAAAGAAACTGCTGCCCACAGTGGAGAAAGGAGTTAAAGGGCTACTGTGTGCTGTGGCAGTGTTTAGANGAGGCTATTTGATCCNTATTTCCCTGAGTGAGNAAGGCTCTCAGNGTCCTCTTGGAAGGCAGAAACCAAGCAAGGAGGGAAGTCTGCAGGACTTCATAGGAGGGTCACTGNGCTCTGTATTTCCTCTTACCTGTTTCACAGCTCACATGAATAGTGGGAGTTTTCAGGGGTTATTAGGTCCTCCTTGCCTGCCATATTGCTTTTCTGTGCCACTAAATATGTAGCAAAGATGGACCAGTACAGAGCATGGAGAATCCAAGTCTGTGCCAATCNTTCAGCAGGCACTAAGAGTCGACTCCCAGAGATTAATCCAGGAGTGGAGTGGCAAATCCCAAACACTTCCTTCTCATCTTTCANGATGCACAGAAACAAAACCACAGCCTACCGCTTTAGGTTAGAAAACTGTTTGGGTTTCACTGAGAAGCGATTCCTTCCCATTCTAGTCTCAGCCCTGTTGCTGCGATAAAACACTCTGACCAAAAGCAAATTACAGAGGAAAGGGATCATTTCATCTCAGACTTCCAGGTCACACGGTCTGTCCCTGAGGGAAGTCAGGGCAGGAACTTGAAGCAGAAACCATGGAGGCATGCTGCTTGCTGGCTTGTGTAAACTCATGCTCAGCTAGCTTTTTTATACAGCTCAGGAATACTAGCCCAGGGAATGGTGTTGCCCATAGTGGGCTGNACATTTTTTCATTAGTTAACAATCAAGACACTCCCTCCNCAAACATGCCCACAGGCCAAATTCTGATCTGGATAATCCTTCAATTGAGATGCCCTTCTGGTGACTCTAGGCTGTTAATTTGACTAAGACATTCCTCTACTTCTAGTACTCAGGACAAAAACTTAAATTTATGCCACTTCNATTGGAACAGGAACAAATTTCAGAGTAGCTAAAAAGAAGAGCAATGGCTGGAACACTGGACATTAATAATATAACAAAGAAAAAAAGAGAAACTTTTCATTAGTACTTTTTGATGTCAATTTATTATTTATCCTTTTGCCAATATTCAAACAGTCAGGCAGTTATAAAACATTCAAAAGATCTTCTAAAACAGCCAGGCATCTGTTTTACTTCAGTTCCTTTTTAGAAATCAGGATATTGGGAACCCTGGTGTTTAGACTATAGCAGTGTAAAAATACTTGCTGTATCAAAAATATTGTTTGAGGGGGCTGGAAAGATGGCTCAGTGGTTAAGAGCATTTGCTGCTCTTCCATAACACTGGAGTTTGGTTTCCAGCACTCACATCAGGTGGCTCACAACTGCCTATAACTCCAGTTTCAGGAACTCTGAGGTCCCTCTGATTTCCTCTTACATGAATGTGCACGCGCACACACACACACACATATACACTCTAAAATAAATATTACACATATTGCTTGACTATAACATAGAAAAAGTGTGGTCAAAACTTTTTATGCTACACTTTAGGCAGGCAGGCAGGCAGGCCATTGTTTGTAAGGGAGAATACACTGGAAATCAATGATGGACTGTTTCCAGATTTCTGAATCCTCATGTGGTATTATTCTGTTTAAAACAAGTATGTTGCAAAGGCCCCCTGTTCAGTAATTAGCATCCTGTCAAATCCTTCCAATCAAGACCAGCATACTGCACCTGGTCTGAGTTTTAAAAAAAAATGCATGAGGGTAACTGTGATCTGACCCCTCAGAGACCTGCCATGTTCAGAATAGCATCCGTGTGCACCCTATAATTACCATTTACACAAAGTAAGCAGGTCTCCTCATCAGTGGCTCTGAGAGGTTTTGCCTAATCCAATGACCTACCATGCCAGTTAAATTGCTCTGCTACATGACTATCCCAGCCATAGGAACAATCTCTTGGGGAAGGAAGTCACCAATGGCATTGCCACCATAGGAACAAAACAAATGGAAAGGGAGACACAGACCCCAAAGCAAAACAAAGCCCTGAACTGCCCACTCTTTGGGGGCCCTCTAGCTAACCCTTCCTTTTCCTTTCCGGGAACTGTCATTGATGTAGAGGCTATGGTCCCTGATGTAGTTGATGACAGTGTCAGGGAGGAGGTACTTCACACTCAGCCCTTGGTCCAAGGCTTTCCTGATGTATGTGGCACTGATCTCATTCCGAATGGGTTCCCTGGCCAGGTGGATGTTGTGCTGGAACTGTCGGAGGATAGGCGAGTCCAAGATGTACTCTTTCGGGTCATGACCGCCCCGGCTTACACACACCAAGCCAAACTTCTCCACTATCTCCCGGATGTGCTCATCTTTCCAGAGGTTGGGGGTCTGGAAGCTCTTCAGGACATCTGCTCCACAGAGGAGTTTCAGCTCGGGCAGTGCTGCAAAACAAGGGCGGATCCCACCAACATTACAGGAATCTGAAGTGATACAACTTAACAATTTTAAGCAATGTTTTCAGCAACATAGCTTTTGTTTAATATTGGCAAAGTGTCAAGCCAAGCAAAAAAGATTTTGCCTTTCAGTGCTCAGGCTACTACAAAAGTCTGTCTATGGTTGCTCTGGACAAGGGCACAGAGAGGCTAGAGAGAGCTCACGTCCTCAGTTGGGAAGCCTGGATGCAAACCGGCAGCCAGCCTCCAGGTGGGGCATCTGTAGCTGCTAGGTTCTGCTGCCGCCTACTGGTGAAAATCTGCATGCGCACCAGGAACAGGAAACCCATGAGCGCCAGAGAAGGAAGGGGCTAGTTGACCTGCTGACACCATTCACCTGGAGTTGGCGAATCTGAACAGGAAAGCCAAGCCATNCTAGAAGTACACTCTGTGTCCCTGGTACTTCTGGAAACTGATTTCAGAAGATGGCAAAGGCTGGCCTTCTGTCTTTGTCACCCTGAAGACTTGGTAAGGCAGAGATTCTGGGCTGCCACACCCTGGGGGAAAACATGGTATATAAAGGATTCGCTTAGGCTACTGCACAGTGAGATGTTGGAAAGATCCTGGTCATGCACAGATGATGGGCTTATAAAGAAGCAAGGCCTGGCCTGGGAAAGAAGAGAGACTGGCAGTCTCTGGAGAGGTCTGAGGTTCAGCCCCCATGGGTAAATGCTGCTGTGGGGCTGAAGCTGGCCTCCCTGCCCTGGGTCTCAGCTTCCTCACCTACAAGAGAGGACAGGCCAGGGAACTGTTCACAGCAGCAGATACCATGAGACTTTTCCAATGTTGTAGCCTCAGAACACTGGTCTAATCAACGACATTGGAACATTCTTCGACTAGTGTACACAAGCTCTCAGCGGCCACACAGACAGCCCCAGATGTTTTAGGTTCAGTTCCGGTTCTGCCAATTGGTGGCTCCTGTGATCTCAACTTTTAAATATGCATGTTAGTAGTGCTCACCTTGTGGGGTTATTTTAGCACTGAGTGAATTTGTCAAGTAAGACAGAACCATGGTTGGCCCAGAGTGTTGTATGTTTTAACTGCTTTTCATTCATCTANAGTTCCATCTACTTCTCCACTTCTCTATCCATCTACCTAGAAATATCCATCTAATAAGTATGAATTATCTCCTGATTTCTAAAGCCATAAAATTGTGCTACAAATTATTCAGTAACTCACGCTTTACTAATTTGGTATGGATTTGTATTTTCCAACAGCTGTTAGGATTTGCTCTAATTCTTATTTATTGAATCACTGCAGGAAAGTAAGAGACTGGGGTTTGGTCTTTCAAACAACTGGTTCAATGATACTCATTTGATTTCAGCATCTCCTGGGGCCTGGGGCACATTCGCTCTGTTTCTACAGGTCAGAGAACAGACAGGACACTTTGTCTTCTCCTACCGTCCCCTCCCCCTTTAGTGTGTGTGTGTGTGTGTGTGTGTGTGTGTGTGTGTGTGTGTGTGTGTGTGTGTGTGTATGTGTGTGTGTTTGTGTGTGCCAGAGGGGGATATTGAATTCTTCCTCTATTGTTCTCTGCGTTATTCCATTGAGGCATGGCCTGGAGCTCACTTTTGAGCTAAGCTGGACACCAGCAAGCCCTAGCAATATTCCTGTTTTTCATCCCCCATGGCAGGGGTTATAGGTATACATAGCTGCACCCGTCTTTTTACATAGGTGTTAGGATCTGAACAGGTATATCCTCACACTGGCACAGAAGGCATGCAGTCATCTCCCCAGATTCTCCTAGTGGGTTTTGTGGGGAAATTTTTGACATTTTGGCTTCCACATTAGACATAGATTCATTAATATTGACAGTAAGAAATAATATTCACTTTGAACTGTGACTAGAAAGGACTAGAAAGGATTGATCTCTGCCCCTCAATCAAAGGCACATCTATAAGGNTGGAGGTACCTGTCACCCCCTGAGCCAAGACAATGAAGCAATGAACTCACATGACCACATGTGCCTCAGGCCACAACCCCGGGCTGCTGCTGTGTCCAGGCCTCACAGAGCCCATTCAAACTCATTCATATAAATGCTACAGAAGTTTTGGAACAAATAACTGTCCAGGTCCAAAGTGTGTAATTAAAGAATAAAGGCTGGAGGATGGAAAGAGGCTCAGCAGTTAAGAGCACTGGCTGCTCTTCCAGAGGACCAGGGTTCAATTCCCAGCACCCACATGGTGACTCACTACCAACTGTAATGCCAGTTCTAGGGGGATCCAAAACCCTCTTCTGGCCTCTGTGGGCACAGCATGTGCATGGTGTATAGACATACATGTAGGCACCACCCCCCACCAAATAAATAATGAAAAATGAATAAAGGATGCCAGTGTGACTTGTCTAGCAGTCACACAGTAACATGGGTGGGAGGTCTGTGGGTGTCTGGTGAGTAGTCTACTGATGTTGAATAGCTGTGGGCTTTGAAAAGCAGATGGGCCAAAATTTATACAATCTGTAAGGAAAACACCCCAGAGCCTAGAAGCCTGAATGTCTGGTGGCCCTAAGTTGATGTCATTGAAGAGTATCAATTTCAAGACTAGTCAGTCCTGGGTGTAAATTTTAGATTTCTTGGGACCCTGGGAAAGTGACCTTGCCTGTGGGCCTATTTCTTCAGCTATAAGATGGGGATACTAAAGGCTCCATGGAAGTTATAGGAAGTGACAGATGGAGAGAAAGCCTGACAACTGCGATAAATGAATACGGCCATGGATGATGGCATCCAACCAGCACACTATGAGAGATCTACATACGAGGACACCAGAGAGGAATCCAGGAATGACACCTGACAGTCAGCACCCAAACTAACCATCCCTGGTGAAAGAGGCACAAGGTTGGGTGCTTGCTGGGTTCTCTGAACCAGATTCAGCCCTACCAGCCAAGGACAGGAAACAGACCACCCTTAGAGACAGAAGACAGGCTGCTGGTAAAGGTCTTGGGGTGTCACCTGTTCCAGTGTGTCCCCCAAGCAGCCAGGATCACAGCAATCCACATGAGGACAAGGGAGTCCAAGGAGGTCTGCCAGTTACAGAAGTGACAGTGAGGCCCAGATCTGGCTGCCACTAGTGCTGAGCTCAGCATGTAATCTGCCATCCCAGAATGTGACAACTCACAATAAAATGCACAGAGCCCAAAGTGGCCCNTAGAAATAAACATGTCCCTGGTAACATATGTGCCTTCCCATCAAAATCCAAGCTTCTGCTGAGAAAAGCCCACCTTCCTGTTTCAAAATGTTCATTTTTTTCCCTTTTTTTGATGATGAACATGAAATGTGTGTTCACGATGGAACATATGGAAACTGTAAATGTTGAAAACTGAAAACAACATCAGCAACCCATCAGGCTGATTCTGGGTTCTACAGCCATCAACATTTTGGTGTGTTTTCTTAGGTTTCCATATTGATTTAGACACACAAACAGCAGGGAATCACACTCATTTTTACCTGAAGTTATACACATATTATTATATGGTGCTGAAGTTATACACATATTATTATATGGTGCTTCCCCTACTTCCTCAGCGTTTCCCCACCTCCTTGAAATTTCTGATGCGGATTCTTTTGATGCATACAGTGTAATTTACTCAGTGTTCCTTTATTTTTAAATTCTTAGTTGCTTTTATTTTCTGCCATTGTAAAAACTGCTGTGCTAGCTAGACCTGATGGTATATAGGCCTGCAATCTGAGCTATTCAAGAGGCTGAGGCAGGGGGATTGCAAGTTCAAGGCCTGCTTTGGATACAAGAGTTTAAGGTCTGCTTGGGCAACTTAGTGAGACCCTGTCACAAGATAAAAAGTAAGAAAAAAAAAAGGGAAGTGTGTGGCTAGGCAGTTATTGGGGCCAAGAACCTGTGGGGGATAGGTCAGAGAGCCCTAGGAGAGAACCTATTACTATTACCTGCTAATGGGACACAGTGTTATACCAACTCCTAATGACGTCTCATTACACCCATAGGCTAGTGCATCTCTCAGCCCTCGTCAGAGGAGCTTCTTCCGGTAGAATATGGTGATTAACACAGAGACCCACAACTGGTCAAGATGCAGACAGTAGCACACTGTGGCTTACACAGCCTTAAATGGAGTATCTATTATCACACACCCCTCCTTCCAAGACTCAGGGATCATTTTGGAAGATGGAACAGAAAGACTGTCAGAGCCAGAGGCAGNGGATGACTACAAACAAACGGGATTTTCCAGACATAGCAGGGCAGTTGCACACATGAACTCACAGGCANTGCGATGGTATGCACAAGTCCTTCGCAAGCCCAAGCCAGACAAATCTCAGCATGGAGGGGGTGGGTGGGCATGCAGTTCCCACACCTAACTGAGAAGCTGTTGACAGGGAGAGTTGGTTGTCTATAAGGCTGTGGCCCCTGGTAGGTCTAACATGCTCCAATGGATGGCTACACACTTAAGAGTACATAGGNAGTACTGATGGGATGGATGTTTTTAAAAATATTTTATTTTATGTGTATGTATGTGCCNAAGTGTATGTATATGTACCATGTGTATGCAGGAGCCTACTGAGGTCAGAAGAGGGATCACTTTCCCTGAAACTGGAGTTACAGATGGTTGTGGGCAGCCATGTAGGTGCTGGGAACCAAACCTCAGTCTTCTGCAAGAACAGTAATTGCTCTTAATTGCTGAGCCATCTCTTCAGGCCCACTACATGGGTTTAAAAAAAATGAGGACAAAGAGTTGGGTGGGTATGAAATGGAGGAGTGGACCTGGGAGGAGATGGGTGAGCAGGATAAAAGTGTTCAAAATACAAAGTATGGAATTCTTGAGAATTAATAAAAATAGTTTGTAAAATGGGG
>LZPO01035032.1:132096-142516 GCA_001675575.1 Neotoma lepida | reverse complement strand
TATACATATACATTTATGCATGCCCTAACAATTACTGAAAAAAAAAGAGGTCATGAATTTGAAGGAGAGCAGGGGGAAGTAACTGAGAGGGTTTGCAAGGAGGGAAGGGAGAAATGTTGCAATAATATTATAATCTCAAGAATATAAAAAAAAATATAGCCATGAGGTGATAGAAATACCAACCTATCCCTGTGCCTTAGCTCTCATGTATCTAGAGCCCTGATCTAATCATGAATAAAACGTAAGAAAATTTAAGTGAAGGAGCATCCTGCCAAGTCATTTACCAGTACTTTCCCAAATGATCAAGGTTATCAAATCAAGGAGTCTCAGAAACTGTGGTATAAAGAAGGAGTTTGAGGAGATATGACAAATAAAAGTATGTGCCATCCTGAATGAGTACCTTAAATAGCAGGCAGTGTCACCTAAAACTAACGAAGTCTCAAGAAACCAAGGTCTCCATTTAATAATATAGTATGCCAGCACTGGATGGTTGGTTTTAATAAATGTTCTATGCTAATGCAAGATATTAGCGCGGGGGAAACTGGTAGAGGAGATACATGGGTCTTTTTTTTCAACTTTCTTCTAAATCATTGTTTCTTTAAAAATTCTATTTAAGTAAATTTAGTGAAGCAAGGTGAGAATTAATAATGACTGAAGGTAAATAGTATATTGGGAATATGAGTCACTGATGCAAAAGATAGGAATGGTTGTCTTTTAAAGAATTTCTGGTCTATAGCCTAGGAAGCAGAAAATAATGAGAGCTCCCAGAAAAAGAAGAAAGATGAGCAGCTTCAACCTGGCATGGTGACAACACCTGAAATTCCAGCATTGTCAAGCCTTGGAGGAGCTTGTGAGGGATTGTGAATCCAAGACAAACAGAAATCTTGTCTCAAAAACAAACTAAACTAAAAATAAATATAATAGATTAATAATCAAACCAAAAACTAAATAGCCTCTGCCAGTTTTAACATGGTGTTGCCCAGACAGCAATAGGTAGCTCATAGTTGTACTGGCTAGTTTAGGTCAACTTGACACAANCTAGAGTTACTCAAAGAGAGGGAAACTCAATTAAGAAAATGCCTCTCTAAGTTCCAGCTGTAATTAATGATTGATAGGGGAGGGTCCACTTATCTTGGGTGCTACCACTCCTGGGCTAGGATGAGCAAGCCATGATGTGCAAGCCAGTAAGCAGCACCCCTTCATAGCCTCTGCATCAGCTCCTGCCTCCAGTTTNCAGCCCTGCTTGAGT
Source organism: Neotoma lepida (assembly GCA_001675575.1). Lineage (NCBI taxonomy): Eukaryota > Metazoa > Chordata > Mammalia > Rodentia > Cricetidae > Neotoma > Neotoma lepida. Next base: position 141,267 of record LZPO01035032.1, on the reverse strand, counting down.
TCCTGTCCAGACTGCCTTCAGTGATGGAGTATGATACAGAAGTGTAAGCCAACTAATGCTTTTCTTTCTCAACTTGCTTTTGGTCATGGTGATTCATCATAGCAATAGTAACACTAAGACAATGACATTCATTCACTATTAACCATGAACAATTCATAGAACATCAGAACCAGATAACTGTTCACCAGTATTCTGGAGTGAGTTAAAAATAAGACCATTGTTCAAATTACAAAAATAGCCAGAAATCTTCCTTTTCTAGTGTTGTGTAGCAGTTTCCTCTGAGATTATAAAATTCTCTCCTGCAGGGAACTTTTTTGTAAGGAGTCTCCAAGTTAAATTAACTATCCACATAATAGTCGATGTATAAATATTTCATTTTCTTTCAGTGTTATATTATGTAAAAATATAATTATATAATTAGAATATGAAATGTCATGGTACATATTCTTACACCAAGTACAAGGAACAAAATCTTACACAAAATTTTGTGAAAATTCAAGTATCTAGAGTTCAAAATTGAACAGCCAAAGAGCTTATTTGCTATGCAGTGAGCATCCTATCCAAGACTCTTGAAATGTGTTAGGATGAAGGAATTTAATAAGTGATTAGGTCTTTGAGGTCCTCTCCTTTGCTGATGGATTAATTTTACTCTCAAAAGTTTTGTTTTTCATGGGATGGACTGTGTTATACATGTAAGTTCTCTCTCCAATGCACACACTCTTGCTCTTCCCATCTCCTGTCCTCACATCATCCCTCCAGCATGGTATATTGTGGNAAAAAAAGGTATGATGTGGAAAGAAGATTCAGGAAGCATGATTTGGGGCTTCTCCAACTCTAGGAATTAATAAACAAATTTATTTATGAATTTTCCAATCTAGTATAGCAAAAGAAAGCACAGCAAGACAGAGCCCCAGTAAGAAATCAAAAGTATGTAACTCAGTGAAAAAGCTTTCTTGAAGATATGGCTATGTCACATTATTGTTTTATGAATATCTCTAAGACATTCTCTCCAATGTTCTGGACTGTTACTTGTAATCCATTCTAATCTTTTGATTTGTAATCATTATTTTTAAAAATGCTACCTAACATGCCAATTCGAGCACCTCATCTTATTTTTTATATAGTAAACACTAAAAGTGTTTTGATAAATTACAATGATTTGCCCCTTCTTCCCATCCCACAGGAAGTCACTGGCACATTTATGTTTCTCCCCTACTCCATGAACCCTTCCTTAGTAATGAGACTTCTCAAAGTCCCTGATCACTCAGAGAAGCTAATAAAATCAGTGGTCCCTAAACAGGTATTAGTTTTATCTGAGCCATTAAGAAGGAGACATTGACAAATAGTAATCATATCCTCTCTGGCATTGTAAACTTGTAAAAGTCCCCGTAACCAACTTAATTCTCTCCATTTCCAGGGCACCTCATCACATAGGCCAATTATTAGAATTTTTATAAGTTATGTCTCTGAAACTTTTTTTCTTCTTCTCATATTTCAAGTTTCCACAGTAAAATATCTTTTGGAATATTTCAAGCTTTATTAACAAAATAAAGACATTTTCTCCAAGTTTTCATATTTTCTCTGACTTGCTTCCCCCTTACAGGGAGCTAGAGCTACCCTCCAGAACCTGGCACCCTTAAGGTACCTTTAAGTATTCATTAACCTCCATCTGAAGTTTACAGCATCCTGATCCAACAGGGACAGAGGAAGCAAGATCACATGAGTCAGAATTATCTCCTGTTATCGCCCCTTTATTATAGCCTCATGAAGAATACCTTGAAGATTTGTTCCCTCACTATCCCTTTTTACATCTCTTCCTTTTCTCACCCCTTCTATTCTTTTTTTATTTTCTTTTTTTATTATTAAGAAAAAATTTTTTATTCATTTTATATACCAATCACAGATTCTCCTCTTCCCTTCTCCTACCCCTCCAGCCTCCCCTCTCCCAATCCACCCAAATTCCCTCCTACAATATGGTAAGGCCTCCCATGGAGGGTTAGCTAAGCCCGGTACATTCAGTAGAGGCAGGTCCAAGCCCCTCCCCCTGCCTCAAGGCTGTGGGAGGTGTTACTCACTCATAAATGGATACTGGATATAAAGCAAAGGATAACCAGACTGCAACCCATAGCTCCAGAGAAGCTAACTAATGAGGAAGACCCAAAGAGGGACGCATGGATCGCCCTGGGAAGGGGAAACAGATGAGATCTCCATGAGTAAATTGGGGATGAGGGATGGGCAATGGAGGGGATGGGGGATGAGAACACAAGGGAATGGGATGNTCAAGCTGGAACAGGGATGGAGTGGGAGAGCAATGAAGGAGATACTCTTCTATTCTTCTTCCCTTCCTTTATCTTTTAGAAAAGAATTTGAAGCAGCTGTTAATACAAATCCATTAATATGGGATGAAATGGAACAGTTGCAGCAAAAACAGATGCCATAGAGTAAGCAAGAACAGCAGCAGGAAAAAGTTGCTGTTTCAATAATTGAACTAGGATCCAAATTTGGTTTAAATACATAGTACTGAAATAAAATGGATATGGTGACAATTTTGAACACAATACACTTATTGATTATTTGATTTCCCTCTTTTGTGAACTGTCTATTTTGTTTCCAATTTATTGTTTTCCCCTATAGAACTTTTGTAATTTCTGAATTACAAACCTCACCATGCACTTTGGGAAACCCTTTTTACTTATTTGTATATTGTTTTTATTTGTATGGTCAGTATAACCAATCAAAAACAAATATTGAACACACACATGTAAGCACATCAGTCAGTTTTTTTCTTTTCTAACTTATTTTTATTTTTACATGAATCAACTAAAAGTATTGCTGTTTCACCAAATCAACATATTCTTTATTTCTTTTAGATATTTTAAGTTATTGACCTTTACACTTAATTCTCTGTCTTTTAGTTATCTTGGATTTAGATATGTATTTTGTTGTAGCATATATCAAATGCCAAAATATTTTCATAAATCATTTAAATGTGAAATACCATCATATTACAATTTTCTCTGAATCTGTCAGATGTGTTCAAAAAGAAAGGACAAGAGAGAGAAAAAGAAAGAGGAGATGTAAGTGGAGGAAATAAGTGAGGAGGAAAAAGGAGATGAGGAGGAGCAGGAAGGAAGAGGAGAAAGAAGAGNAAGAATTAAGCCCTTAGGATTACCCATCATTATCAGATTCTCTAAATGCATTTATGTTCTGGTCAGATAATCATGATCCAGTGCTACAGTGATGTTAAGAAAAATATCTAGAATTTTAGAGGAAATAAAATAGATATAATAAAGAGTTTTATAATTCTTCTTGTATATGTTTCACAATTTAAGTAAATATATGCTATTGGGGATTTTATATATGTATACTATATATTGATAATTACATGCGTATTGTAAGCAACAAATCCTTTATGTGAAAAATGTAGAAGAAAGCTCATTTCATTGGATAGATTATTAGAATGTATCTCCAAATAAAAATNTAGTTGAAATTGCCAGTGTCCAGGCCAGTCAGTGACATGTTCCAGACAGGAGGCAAGGAGTAGGCAAGAGAAGGATTGAGCCAGACCATGGTGGTTGAGAGAATCTTGCAGCCTGACTATCTAGCAGACAGAATGCTTCTTTATTTATACAGAACTCAGTAAGCAAGGATAGACTCATCTTGTTATAAAACATAGATAATANCATTTTTGTTTTCTGTCCATGTGTTTCAGTTTTTTTTTCTTGCACATCTGGGTTCATAAGTTTAATCATCATTGATAAACTGTGGCAGAACAGAGTTATCTTTTATTATTTTTCCAAAAGTTTAATCACCATTGATAAAGAGTTATCTATTATAACNATTTTTACTCATTAACCCCATACTCTAATTTTTAAGAGTCTAGAGGCATATGACAGCCTGTTCTCAGACTGGTGGCTCTTGTGGCTTCAAGTACACTAGACAGAAAGAAAATCTCCAAGCTATCCCAGGCAGATTTCCATGTCCCAAGCAGTGTATGATTAACTCTTAATGATCAGAGTACCCAAGAAATATCCTCAGGCAAAAGCTGCCACACTTATTATTTAAAGTCTGGCATAATACAATGTTTNTATTTCATATCTTTGTAGAACTTGCTTATATATCTAATTCTGGCATTCTGTTGTTCCTTGGTTATATGACACCATAGTGGCTTTGCACAAGTTAACTTTTCTAAGAAAGGGAGATCTTGACACATCATTCTTTTATCATCTATCCACATCATTCTTTGCCCATCAATGTTAAGTCCCAGTATAGGACAGAGATAACTTCAGCTAATCTAACTTTGTTGCTGTGTATGCCACATAGCTGCTTGAGTGTATAGTGGGAAAAGGCTTGTAATCTGATCTTTGGACAGCTCCTCTGAATCTCCTCGACCTTTTAAGTTTACTTTGTTTTGGTTATCTTGCTCCTGAGTAAGTACAGGGANAGATGTTTCAAGAATATCTCAGAGTCTCATAAAAAGATCTTTGGCTTTATGTGTGTCACAACCTCCAGGGTAAGGAAGACCTTCAAGTAGATAAGCATATCTCCCTAAAAGCAGAAGGGGTAGTATGCTCAGGACTTTCCTGGGAAGCTTAGAAGCAGTGCTCCTGAGAGGAGGCACAAATGATTCAGAAGAAATTTTTCACCAATCTAACATCCCCAAATTGTACAAATATTAATACCCGTCCAAGTATGCAACATGTGGATATCAAAACCAAAAGTGGCACATAGCCACCATGCAGCTTAGANTTGCTGGATCTTTGTCAGGCTATCCTGGCTTTATGACTTTTGCCATTCCCATCAGCTATGGCTGCACCATGAAATAAATATTTAACATCATAAAATAATAATTCTATTTAATGAAAAGGTTAAATATAGATAACACATTTTAAATAGAATTTTCTNAACATTTAGAAGTTATTAGTATGATGTCTAAAATATATCCCAAAACTCTCTCCAAAATATATAGCAATTATAGGTAATTAAATCCAAATGAGAATTAAAAAAATGATAAATAGGAATTTCACAGAATAACCTTAAAGACATACTCAAACTTACCTCATAATAAAAAAATCATAAAAAGATTAAATGAAAGAAATTATACCTATTTAGTAGACAAATATTATTAGTCAGTGTTGGCTACAAATTGTATACTTCAAGTCCTTGCGAGGCAGTTGAGGGGCACACTGACCTGACTCTTCAGTAAGTCGATCTTGAAGATCATATTAGTATTTAAAATATATGTGCATCCTAAGATATATGTAACACATTGTGAAAAACACACTGCAAATGATTATCTCAATTAGGATGCAGAAAATACCATTAATATTTCTTCCAGAAAATATAGATTTCACATGAACTATCTTACTATAATTCCATCATAACAATGACCCCTAATTATACCACAAAACATACTATTTAACCACATTTCTCCTAAGCATGGGTNTGAGGACATGAATTTCAGAAGTTTGACAATATCATTTCTTATAATAATGGCAGTAAATATTAGGGCATTGATATACAGTCTTCCTTTCAACACTAGAGCTATGCACTTAATATGGCATAGGCAGTTCCCAATGTATTTATTTTAAAGATTTATTTGTATTTTGTGTGTATGCTGTTTTGGCCCACATGTATGACTGAGTACTNTGTGTGAACAGTGCCCTCAGAGGTCAGAAGAGGGCATTGGATTCTCTAGAACTGAGGTTATGGATGGCTGTGAGCCACAAGGTGAGTGCTTAAAACTGAACCCAGTTCCTCTTCAGCAGCAACAAGTGCTTGTAACCAGCTGAGCCACCTCTCCATCCCTCAACTCATTTCTTAATAGGTGGTTTATNTCACCATGTTGTATATTTTTATTTGTTCTACGGGNAAAATCAGGAATTAGTATATTCTGTGAGTTTATGTCTATTGCAAAGTATGTGTGTGAAAGTGCTGTTTTAAAATTTATAACACTGTCTTCTCTAGTTAAAATGATAGAGGTTTCATTTGCTTACTTAGAATGTAATTTTTGGCCAGCACGCTCCCTTAGGATTGTGCATGTTTGAGGACGATTGACAAGGTTTGAATCAGATTGGACTATGACAGTCAGCTCATTATCAGACTCACTCTGAAGAAATTTTTCTAAAAAATCTTAATATTTTTTCTAGCCTTTACTTCCTGGACTTCAACTTATTTACTTACACTGTCCTTTTCTCCTGTGTCTCTTCTTTTCTTACATTTGTTTTCCTTGATTTTCTAATTAGTTCACTATATATTCTCTATTATTTTATTTAATTAATTTCATTTATTTTTAAGAATTTCCTAAATAGATATAATACATTTGATCGCATTACTCACCATGTCCCCTAGTAATCTAGGAAGTGTTGTTTATATTCCACTGTTTCCAATTAGGTGTGTGAGGCTTTGTCTCTATTTATACAAGTTCTAGAGAGAACTGGTACTCTCTAGTTGCACTTATTCTAATATATTTCAGCTTACTTTTCATCTCTTTCTAAATTTTAACTCTCTTACTCTTTATTTATTTATTTATTTATTTATTTTTTTGCTTCTGGCCCTGGGATTCAAATAATTCCTACAGATCTCTGCAAACCTAAGGGTCCGCATTGATTGACTGCTGTCTCTTCTACAGGTAAGTGTTGTTGAAACTAAGTTACCAGTCCTTGATATCCTTCTCAACTGGTGTGCAAAAATTACTCNACTGCATGTCTTTCATTTCTGTTTCCATGGTTATATTCACTTCCTTCTAGTTTCTTTTCCTGTCGTTTCTTAGCTTCCTAGCAAGCTGTCTTATGGCTACTGACCATTCTTAAAGACAATCTTTGCTCCCTATTCAGAAAGATGAATCAGATAAGACAGTAAGGCACTGGTTTTGCAGCCTCTTTCACTGAACAGACAGTGACAGTGTTGGTCACTGTAAGATTACCTTTTTACCAGTGAGATTTTATATATTCAAAAGTTCCAAATACCATAATTTATTATCTCTATTTTTGTTTATTTTAATGAGAGAGCTCAAATGTAGTCCCTACTACCACAAATTATACAGTCAAGTTTCCTCCATTTAGGGAAATTGTAGGGGTCAGCACTTCTGGAATATAGTGGATAAGCATTGGCCTGGGAAAAGCACATTCCTGATCATGGTATATCTCNCTGCCATGTAAGTATAAAAATTACTGTCTCATTTTATATGGATGGAAAAAAATTATCAACANTAGAATTGATACTTTTTATGCATCATCTTGTGAAGTTGGAAGTGTATTTGTTTTTTTAAATCTGTCCTTCTGTCTGTCTGTAAAATATAGTTGTTACATAGAATCTCTTGTTAGATTTCTATTGCTGTGAGAAAACATCATGACCAAAATCAACTTGGAGAGGAAATGGTTTATTTAGTTTACTGGTTATAGTCTATATCATCAGCTAAAGCCAGAGCAAGACCTGGATGCAGAAACCATGTTTGTGGGCTCACCACTAATTAATCAAGAAAAATGCCCGACAGCCTTNCCTCAGGCTTATCTACTGGAGACATTTTCTCAACTAAGATTCCCTACTTCAAGCTATAACTAAGTTTATGTCACATTGACAAGAAACTAGCCAGAACATGTAGGAAAATCCAACAACCTGTTTCTTTACCAAAACAGCTATCAAGATCATTTGAAATTTATCAAAGTTGTACAGTTTTGACTATGATCTCACAATTATTTTGATGACAAATGTCATTGAACTGATACAAGAACTAAGGTTCCTGTTGATGGCATCTGTTTGACTTATTTGAAGGGCAATATGGGTTGAATTGTGTGCGGTTAAAAAGACAACTAAAGTTGCAATGTTCTATACCCATGAATGTGATATTATTTAGAAAATAAGTCTCTGCAGATGTAGCTCAGGTATTATGGACTCATATTGAAAGTGGGTCCAAGTCTAGCTCTAACAGGTGTCCTTATCAGATGAATGTACACCAAGACTGAGACATTGATAGCGGGCACCATGGGACCACACAGCCAGAGATGAAGCAACCTGTCTTCAAAATGAAGAAGGTCAAGGATTCTGTGTCTCTCAGTGTCAATGTCAGACACTGAGACAAAGGCATACAACAGTCTTGACAAATGCCTTCAAGGAGATATTTTAAACTTCTGGCCTGTAGAACTATGGAAAACAAATTATTATTGTTTTAAGCTATGTAGATTGTCAAATTTTTATGGATGCTCAATAGCCAAAGAGGATGGCAGGACAGTTTTGGAGACCTACCAAACTACTTCACAGTCTCTAATCATGATTTAACAAATTTGTCAGTATAATATGACNCATAATTCAAAAAATAAGACCTTTAATGCATGGATACTCTATATAAAAGTATTTTAAATGAACCTACAATAGTTACATTACAACTCAAAATAATTAACAAATATTTTAAAAAAAAAACTTTTAAAGCAATAAATTGTGTTTTAATTTTTTTGTATCATTGCCTTTTGAATATAATGTTTAAATAAAAATTTCCCTGTAAGATTTACTNAATTTAGAATGCTAAATATATTTTTCTTAAGTAGATAATCTCACAAAAATCCAGTCCCATAAAACCCAAGAACAGGAAGTGAAACTGGGCCTAAGAAAGAAGAGATCTAAAGACAGCTANCCATGCCCTGACTGTGCTTCTCTCTTTTTCCCTCCAAGACTGACCAGTCTGTTGGTTTTGCTTTTCTCTGCTGACCTTTGTTGTTCATGTTGAGTAAAGTTGTGAGCTGATTCAGCTGTTTACATGCTGCACATAGTCATCTCAGAATTGCCATCTCAGTTCCAGAGACTATTTCACCTTAGAAGACCCATGCCCAGACGTTGGAACTTATTATTTATGCTCAAAATAAAAATATTGGTAGACAGAAACTTCTAAGCCTGGTGTAACATGGTCATGACTCTAATCCTACAAACTCAGGGTTTACTTTACTTGGACAATTTGTGATAGAAAATATAGTCATTAAGAGTGAGAGCTTGGAAACATGGCTCAGGGGGACAAAAATGATTTTTGCACAAGTAGCAGGACCTGAGTTTGGATTTCCAGCACCTACCTAAATATCCAATCATAGAAGGAAGGTCTGTTAGCAGGGGCGGAGACATAGTGGAGATCACTATAGCTAGCTGGTCTAGCAAGAACAGTGATTTCTAGGATCATTTAGAGAC